>PVIR01006931.1:0-63588 GCA_004026965.1 Petromus typicus
ATAAAATTCAGCTTGTTTTGCCACTCATGGAATTTTTCAGTCTTAGTCAAGTTTCCCCTAAACATACCATCTTTATTTTTCCTTCTGGAACTCTATCTTCACCTTTTTGTAGTTTTTACCTCTACTTCCCTATGGTGTGTTTTATTTTTTCTGATCTGTTCCTCCTCTTAGAAATTTCATTCATTATTTTATCAAGTATATTTGACTTCATTGCCACCCAGAGGCTGTGTGTCTGCATCTGAATTCAAACCCTCTTTTGGTCTTTTTTTCGAGACAGGGTCTCGCTTTGTGGTGCAGACTGGCCCTGAGCTCAGCCTCAAACTCACTTCACAGCAATCCTCCTGCCTCTGCCTCCCGAGTGCTGGGATGACAGGCGTGAGCCACCATGCCCGGCACTGCGGTGTGTGGTACTGATTGCTGCTGGGCGTGAGACTCCACACCCAGTATTGTATGTGTTCACTGATCAAACCGGGGCCCTTGCAAGACAGGTGCCAGAAGCACTGAGCTAACTCCCGGGCTCTTTGGTCTTGTTTCTCTGCAGTAAGTCCTGTTCAGAGTTTCTAGTGGACTTGCTGCGGGCATTGCCTTAGCTAAGAGCTGTCCCTAGTGAGCACTAGCATCCGCTTGCTCACGCTTACCCTGGAGGGCCCCGTGCTCACTGCTAACGGGTTCACTTCACAGGTATGGGGGTTTCTCTCTTCCCAGATCCGGGAGAGCCCAGGCACCTGTCATGCCTGTCTTCCCTTCCCTGGGTGGCCACCACACCCATGCTGTAAAGCACGGCCGTTCAATTCCAGTCACTCACAAGTGCAGGACAGCTTTGAAACCCCAGCCTTCACTGCAGCTGTCATTGCGTGCTGCTGCTGGACCGCAGGGTGGCAGCCCCTTTTGTCACTGGAGCCCTCACTCCCACTTCCAGTCCATGAAAACAGAAATTTTTTTTTTTAGATTTGGTCTCACTTTGTAATTCAGGCTGGTACTGAACTCAGCTCAGACCAGCTTTGAACTCAGGCAGTCCTCCTGCCATCTTAGTTTTTTGCATTCTAGTATTTTAAATAAGTAGGATTTTGATTGGGACTCAGTCTGATGGTGTTACTACCTGATGGGGTCGTTACACGGACAGCATGAGTTTTAATGTGTGTGTCACAGAACATTACCCATTTCTCAGATTTTCTAAAAACAAGTCTGATTTCCAAATGGAAGGTACTAATTTTTCAGTGAATCATGTGGAAAGAAGAGAGGCAGGAGGAGGCCAACAGCAGTCCAGGACCTTACCTTTGTACACCCTTTTGATGACAAGGGGTCCGTCTCCAGATGTAGCTGATTTCCCCCCGTCCAGACTCAGTCCCAGTCCCGCTGAGGTCTTCAGCACTTCAACACACAGAGCCTTGTGCGCAGCTCCACTTCTCCCTGCAGCAGCGACAGTCACCAAAGTGAATGCGAGTGCCCCACACGCACTGCCTGACCCTCGAGGCCTGTCGAGTGTGAGATGCTCACGCCCACCGTGGTGTCGGCACAGACCCACCTGCCTGTGTCCTTATGCTGTAGAAACCCCCAGAAGACAAGTGACCCTCGCCAAGTGCCACATCCCGGTGTCCACCTCTCAGGGAGGATGAAGTCACTGAGGAACAAATCTGACCTGCTAAGCCAGGCCTGCCTTGCTGTGGAGGGTCACCATCTGGCACCGAAACAAGCCCATGTCACGTGGGACTGTCCAAATGTCCTGGGAAGCAGCCTGGGCAGGCAGAACATCCTTCCTCACCCGTGTACTTCCCGCTGTGAGGGAAACCCTGCCTGTGGACACAGCTGTCTTCCTCACTGGCATCTGGCTGCACTGAGAAGTGTTTCCATGATGGCACTTGCTCCATAGCAACCAGCTTGTGCCCACTGTGTGCTAGTTTGGAGAGGCCAGTCTGGGGTCTGAATAGGGTCTGTAAATTTGCCTTTTAATTTCCCTGACTTATGTGTTGTACCAGTCAAGGATGTTAGAGTCGTGTGGAAAGGCGCACTTAGTTGCTCAGGAAGCAGGGTAAGGCCTCCAGCAGTACCAGACTGCATACATAACATATTTTTTAGAGTTGAGGCTGAGCCACCATCATCGCCTTTGAACATAAAGATCAGCCTATTATTGTGGTTTAAAGAAACAATCTACACAATCAGAAAAATACTGATACCAGGAATGGCACGCTAATAATGACTTCACTCACTATTGAACAGGAAAAGGTGGCGCTCGCTCAGTGGTGGCCATCTGCTAGAATTGACTGGCAGCATTACAGAGGTTTTAATGCTGGTTTTCACTCCTTAGTGTTTCTAGCGTAATTGAGCAGGGGAATTTCTTTTTTTTTTTTTTTTTTAAGGTTTTTGGAGACAGGGTCTCGCTTTGTGGTTCAGGCAGGCCCTCAGCTCAGCCTCAAACTCACATCACAATCCTCCTGCCTCTGCCTCCCGAGTGCTGGGATTACAGGCGTGAGCCACCACGCCCGGCACTGTGGTATGTGGTACTGGTTGCTGCTGGGTGTGGGTCTCCAGTACTGTTATGTGGTTACCGGGGAATCGAACCCGAGCCCTTGCGCTTGCAAGACAGGCGCCGGAACCACTGAGCTAACTCCCCGGCCCGAGCAGGGGAATTTCTTGGACCTCAGGGTTTTAAGGAAACTTTCTACTGTAACCCCAGCACGTCAGCAGCTGAGGCTGGAGGCTCACCATGAATTTAAGGCTGGCTTGGATACATAGTGAGATTCTGCTCCCTAGCCAGTGCTTTCTGGGTGCCTCTAATATGCCCCAAGTCAGACAGTCTGTGTGGTGAGCAGAATTGTATAGGATGAGCCGGAACCGTGAAGAATAGGGATATGGAGCAGGAATAAACTGGAGCCTTGGAGGTCTTACAGCTTAGTAAGTGCAGGGTCTGGTACAGGCGGGTCCCGGATGATTATGGATTAAGCAGGGAGCTCCCAGGATGCCAGTGACAGTCCACTGAGCATCTGAGTCAGGCCACGGTGAGCATGACAGGCTCTGATGGCTGAGGAGGACAGGAAGTGACCTGACAGCGGCGTCATCTGACCGTGGATGCAGAGCTCAGGCCAGGGAAGCCCTGCTCAGTAGAGCCAGCAGCTGCCCTTATGTCAGCAGGAGAGGTGTGCAAGCCCACCCCAGAAGGCTGAGCCTCTGAATGCGGAAGTGGAGGTGCTGAGCGAAGGCCACAGTCTGAGTGGGTGGGGACGAGCCTCGGGTGTTGCTCCAAGCAGCATGCTGGGGAGCGCCCGGAAAACGCCTGTCTCTCTGCCTGTCTAGTGGACGCTTCTGACCTCATAATACGCCATTCTTTTCTTTTGTATCTACCATGAAATGTATCAGCGCTCAGACCCTGTTGCTTGTTAAACTGCTATCTTACCAGTTCCAGGTGCCGAGGAGGGGGTCTTTTTGATCAGTGAACCCTTTCCATTGGCCACAGGAGGCTCGTGCCTGACCGAGGCCCTGGGCTGGTCGTTCCCTTTCTTGATGACCACGAGGACCTGCTTGTGTAGCTGTGCCTGATGCAGAACCTTCAGGACATCTCCGTGGGCCAAACCAGCCAGTGAGGCACCATTGACAGAGAGAAGGAAGTCTCCCCGGCTCACAGTCCCTTCCTGAGAAGCCATCCCCTGAGAAAACACCCTGTGGATCTAAGAGGGAGGGAGAGAGAGAAAACTAAATCCTTTTGTGGTTACCAGCAAGACAGCCACTGCAGTCTGCAAGAAAAACTGTCTCCATCAAAGTCTCCTAGGTCATACAAATCTTGGTTTGCAGTGAAGGTTACAAGTGTCAACACCAGCACATCACACATTTTCAGTCAACTTCTGGTTAGCATCTAGTATCAACTCAGAATAATACACTGGGCAACAGCAAGACAAAAAGAATTAAGCTTGCCTTTATCTGATGGACATGGTCTTTTAAGTGAGTGCCAGGCCTTGGGGTGATAAGTTAATGTTCTTCACAGAGAAGTAATTTTATAAGGAAATGGAAGTTTGGTCATATGATTCTTGATATAATTGGCTAAATAAGGATATAGATATGTCTATTTGGATTGGGCCTATATCATGTCAGCCATGTATTAAAATGCTCATCTTGCTAGCTGTGATGGCATATGATCCTAGCTGCTTGGGGGGCTGAGGCAGGAGGGTCAAAAGTTTGGGGCCACCCTGGGTAATTTACTGGACCCTTTCTCAAAACATAGGTAAACCAAAGCCCAACTGCCTTAGGTCCCCAAACTTAAAACCCCCAGAATCCTCACTTTTGTCAGTGAAAATATATACTGTTTTGTGTGTTACAGCAAAAAAGACCCAGCAGTCACTGGTGCTTTGAGTAAAATCACGTTTGATCAATTCTGTGGGTGCTTCAGAAGTGGTTTCCTGAAAGCCCAATGACTGTACTTACCATGACTGATTTCAGGTCCACATCTGTCCCTCCTACCACACTGAACCCCAGACCGGAGCCTTCTTTTTTATTCAACACTACAAAGCAGATGTCTTCTTTATTCTGAAAGGACAAACAGGAAAAAATTAGTATGTATTCCTTATGTCAGGAGTGAGAAGCTCTGAGCTGAGTGGGTGGATCATGCCTGTGACTTCAGCACCTGGGAGGCTGAGGCAGGAGGATTGCTGTGAATCTGAGATCAGACTGGGCCACCTAGCAAGTTCAAGGCAGCCTGAACCAAGATCCTATCCTCAAAAACCAAAAAGTAAAAGAGTAAGAAGCTCTGATGTAAGTCCCCCCCAGTGACTCTGGCTCTCACCAAAATGTCAGTGGAGCCCTGGGAAGACGGGGTAGAGCTCTTTGGATTCCCGCCTCTTCCGACTGTCTGAGGCACTGCACTGTTGTAACTTTAAGGGAATCTTCAGCCATGTACACGCTCAGGTGCAGATCAGTAAAACAGAGACTGAAACTCGTGGTCAAGGAAGTGATCTTTGTGCAGCTTCTGGGAGGTAATGTCTGATGTGGACATTGAGTACTTAGATATTTAAATACCCGTCTGCCCAGAGAATGTAAGAAAATGGAACTTTCCTGCACTACAGGACATCTTGATACCAACATTTTCTTTTCCTTCCAACAGGGTCTTGGTCTACTCCAAGCTGGCCCAGATCATGATCCTCTTGCCAGCCTGCCTGAGCGCTGGGACTTCTGCAGATAATCTGCGGCTGGCATCTGAGTAACAAGTGTGCCAGCAACTGACTTCAGGTTAGACTTTTCCTGAGAAGCTTGGAATAACATCCAGGAGGCCAGATGACCGTCAAGAATTCCCCAGGGCTTTAAGTCAGGCTAGGGCTCATTTTTTTTTTTTTTTTTTTTGGCATCTAATCACCCCACAGTTCTGCCAGAAGACCACAGGAAAACAGTTTTGTGCCATTCTGTTTTTAGCACCTACAAATTATTCACTGAGAAAAAGCAAGGTGGAAAACCACTAGTGTAAAGACGGCAGAGTAAGGACCACTCTGCTCTCTACATCTCTGAAATCCACCGAAGACAAAGAACAAAGGGAAGGGCTGCATTCTGTTAAAGCAGGAACGGTCTTCAGCAAACCACACGGGTCTGGGCGTGAGTGGCGAACCAGGGTCTGCGAGGCCCGGGTGCCCTGCGGCAGCACTTGGTATATCCTGTCCACACCCAAGTCACCCCTTTGTGGCTGGTTCCTGAAAATGAGCATCTTGTGGACAAGGCTGGTTGAAATTTCTGGTTTTCCTCTATCACTAAAGTCTGGAGTTGGGGGAGGCTGCCCAGTGTGACCCATCTGTGTGCCCCGTGACTAGACTCCTGAGAGCGCCTCCTGGCGTGGACACCCCCGCCTCAGTGCAGCAGGGATGACGGGCTGGGCCTCGGGAGGTTCTGAACTGCTCAGGCCCAAGCAGTGGGCTGAGAGTGAGGCGGGAGGGGAGGTAAAGGGTCTCCCAGCCTCGATGCCAAAGGCTGCCCCATGGCTGAGAGACTGCCAATATTTCCCTCCAGGTAACCGCTGTGTTTCTGAAGTTTAGTCTATGAACGTCATTAATCTGGGCATATCACCAGTGTATGACCAGTTCAGCAAAAGCATTCATTTTTCATTTTTCTCTAAATATTCAGCAACTCGAAGTCCTCTATCCTCCCTCTTTTCACTGGGGATTGTACCCAGAGCCTTTTATTTTTATTTAAAAAAAAATTTTTTAAAAGGGTTTTTTGAGACAGGGTCTCGCTTTGTGGTTCAGGCTGGCCCTGAGCTGAGCCTCAAACTCACATCACAGCAATCCTCCTGCCTCTGCCTCCCGAGTGCTGGGGTTACAGGCGTGAGCCACCATGCCTGGCACTGTGGTATGTGGTACTGGTTGCTGCTGGGGTGAGTCTCCACGCCCAGTATTGTTATGTGGTTACCGGGGATCGAACTTGGGCCCTTGCGCTTGCAAGACAGGCGCTGGAACCACTGAGCTATATCCCCGGCCCTAGGGCCTTTTATTTTTTGAGACAGTGTTTCGCCAAGTGGCTGAGGTTATAGGCAGGCACCCCCACACCTGGCGTTGGGGTTTCAATTTCTGTGAAGAGGCCAGAGAATCTTACTTTGAACCTATATACTGTTCTGCTGTACCTTGTTCAATTAATTTTAAAACCCATTTTGTAATTCCTAGCTGTCTTCTGTGGTTGGGTTCAGAAACTCCCACAAGAGCAGGGTTACACCTCTAACTCCACGTACCAGCAGGTGGCGCCATTCCCTAGTTTATGGCTACAGGTGGACAGAGAGCCATGGCCCTTCGACATTTCCTACCTCCTCTCAGAGAGCCGTTAGCAGATGCCACCCCCAAGGCAGGCGACGGACTCCGTGCGGGCTGCGTGGTGGTGCACACGGCGCCGCCGTGGTCCGTCTCCCCGAGTGCTGAGCGTGCCACTCACCTCTGATTGTGCTTTCGCGTCCTGAAGGAGAGTCAGGATGGTAGACTTGGACCCCACTGACTCTAAGATGGACTGTAATCTCTGCTGCTCCCCCACGGAGAGGCGAAGTTGATCTAGACTAAACACATGGGAAGGGTGTTACAGGAGAAAGCAGCCAAGGGCAGATTTGATATGAGGCTGCAGGTATATTCTAATTTGGTGTTTTGGCCCTAACGCAACTCCAGACTAACCCCAAACTAAGGCAGCAGCAGGGAAGCGTGGGCAGGGCTAGGAGGTCAGGGGCAGAGGCAGGAGTGTCAGCGAGTCTGTATTCACAGAAACTCAGGCGACACGTTCTCTCCCGGGCGGCGGGCGGTGCCTGCCCCGACCCCAGCTTTCGCTTCAGCGCCTTCAGTAGGACGCACTCGCTCCTCCCAGAAGATGGACATTATTGGAATTACTCAGTGAATCGGGCTGGAGCCTGTTAATGGTCTGGTTAATACGATTGTTCAGTGTTAATGTCTCACTTTCCCCAATGGACCACGGTTCGGTAAGACATCAACCTCAAACAGCGAGGCACATGGAACTATCATCTAACGTTCCTGTTCAGGTAAAACTATTCCAAAATAAAGTGAATATTGAAACATGAGAAAAGGCCGGTACTTACTTAACTGACCAGCTCGTCCCCGAGGGCGGATCGCGGACGGCGTCTCTCCCCTCGCCTGCAGAGCCGGGTGCTGCGGGCTCCCTGGCTGGCAGGCTGCCTGCCGGGGAGCCGCTGCGCCACCGCTGGGGCACGATCTCCAGCTGGGTCTTGAAGATCACGGCGGGGGGCCCTGCACAGTCGTCGCCGCCGCAGAGCTTGTCCAGGTCCGGCATGCTCAGCGCTCTCAGCTCCTGCAGCTTGGAGCGGGACACAGGCGAGGGCTGCGCATGGCGCACCGAGGACTTGTTTCTCCTGCCGGGAGGGGCTGGGGTCACCGTCGCGCAGGGATGTCCCAGAGTCACTGGAGGTTTCTTTTGGTTCGAATCAGGGCCCTTGCTGCTGGTCCCCGGGGGATTCTGCTGGGAGACGATCCACGTCATGCTCGACGGGGACTTGGTCATCTGTGGAATAAGGGTGCTGGCTTCACTCTGGCTTTCACTGCAGGAACTCAGGCTGCGCCTCAGGGACCTCGCTGCTGGGTCGCTGGGGTGGCAGAGGCTCCCGGGAGTGATGCTGCCGGAAGACCGTCTGCCAATGGGAGGCTTGGTGCTCACAGACAGAAACGGGGACACGCCGGCCTTAGCTGCGGGCCGGTCGGAATTGGCTAGGTTCTCAAAGGACTTGATCCTTTGCTTCACAGAAAAGAATGAGGTAGATTCGAGGGGCCAGTTCTGCTCATAGTAGTAGTGCCTCCTGGTGACTTTGACTTTGTCCGTGACAAGGCAGCTCGTCTCCTGCACTGAGACGACATCTGCTTCTTCTGTCGTGTGGAGGTTCCCTGGGGTCTCCAGCAGGGGCTTTGTGCTGTACACATCGTGACCGTTAGGCAGACCCAGAACGCCGCCCTTGGGTGCCTTTGCCTCCACAGGGAGACCGCTGCCCTTCACGGGCACCTGGCTGTCCCGAGCAGAGTGGCCCGGGCTGTGTGGTGCCGCATGGCTCTCCCTTCCAAAATGGCCGAACTGGGCTGGCATGGAGTAGGTCCTGGTGGCCGGCCGTGGTGTGAAATAAGGAGGGTCCTCCCCCGCGGGGCCCGCCGGGATGCCAATGCTGGGCACCTGCAGGGAGTCTGACGACCAGCCTGGTCCCCCCTGGGGGGAAGATGCTTTCTTAGCAAGCAGCTGAGGGGAGGAGGGAGCCAGTTTGGCCAGAGGGAGAGGGCGCTGGGTTTCCTGCTCCTCAGGAGAGGCACCAGACGCGGCCTCGGGTGACGGCTGGGGCCTGGCTGCACTCTCCTGGCAGCTGCTCGGGGCCGGCAGGCCTCCCTGTCTGTTGTTTCCCGCTAGCGTGTCTCCACATGCATCCTCTGGCTCTCTCTCAGATGCAGTCTCCACGATTTCCAGCTGGTTTGTTCTTCCGGGGGGATCACCAGCAAGGCTTCTGCTCCCCTCTCGTCTGATCCCCCTGGGTTGGATCCCTTCTGACGCTGAGTCCCACTGGCTGGACAAGTGCTGCTCTCCCTGTCTGGTCCCCTCCGAGGATGCACTGCGCCCCACGGCTGCGGGACTCGAGGGACCAGAGTCAGCACCGCCAGCCGGAGGCAGCCAGGGGGCCGCTGGACAGCTTCTGCTGGCTGCAGAGTGGACAGCCGCATGGAACCTGCTGTAGGCGCCTTGCTCGGGAAGAGCCTTGGGGGGCGTCAGGGGCGAGGCGGAGGTGCGGATGCTCGTGTCCGAGGCGGAGGACTTGAGTGAGCCTGGGGCAGCCGGTGAGGACTTGCTCTCCTGCACACCCTGGGGAGACCCAGGGCTGTCCGAGGTTTTTGTGTCAGGGTCCTCACGGTCAGCTGTGTGGAACTGGTGTGGCACTCCCTTAGGAAACGCCTTGTGTAAGGTCTGGGGTGAAACTAAGGATTTCCTGAGATCCGTCCCCCCAGCTTTTGCAGAGTTCGACGCAGGGACCTCAGAGCCAGCTTTGCTTTTGCTTTTGATGCTGAGTCTCTTCAGCTTAGGGCCGCACCTGGCTTTCTGACAGTTACTCCAGAGTGCTTCCACTGAGCCTTTTTTAGATGAGTCCTTATTTTCAAGACTGACTTTGAGTGGAGGGGGGCTGCTGGGCACAGCAAAGCCCTTTCTGTGGTTTGAGCTCAGTGCCTGGACTTTGGAGTCAGGACTCTTGGCGGGGGGTGTGGAGCGCTCCTTCTCAGTTTCAGTCTGCACATGGGTGTTGTGGTTATTCTTACTGATTTCTTTAAACCAGGCCATGATGGGCCTCCTGGAGATCAGTTTTGGTCTCTGCAATAAGTCATCCAAGTCTTGATTTTCAGAGATGTGTAGATTTGCCAGAACCGACTCTCCATTCTTAGGGGCATCGGCATGGAAGGAGTACATTGCAGTAGCATTTGTTTCTTGTTTACGTGGGATTTTGTCATCCAGCAGGTTCTGTCCCAAGCCATTCATCATGTGGGTGGAGCTCAGTGTGACGGGCAGGTTGTGACCGTGCCTAGTGGCCTTAGAAATCGAGCCACTGCCCATGGCTGAGCCGGCACTGGTGACTCCCATAGTGTCTTCTGCACACAAGGACTCGTGGTTCTGTGAAATGCTAGTGTCCGAAGCAGCTTCCTGCTCCTGAGAGCTTCTATCGAGGAACGAGATTGGCTGGGAAGAGCCAGGGGGGGAAGGGCAGGAAGCTCCTGGCAGGAGGGCTGCTTTCTCACAGGGACTCTCCACAGACTCACTCCGGGCACTGTGCCGCAATGGCAGAACTCTGGCTGGAGCAGGGAGGGGCACAGCCTGGGCAGGACGATGGGTATTTGTTGAAGGTAGACTTAGGCAACCATTTGTGGAACAGATTTCGATTTGCTCTTCCTCAGATTCTGCGGTGTCTTCCTTGCAAGATGCTGCCTGAGGACGAGGTGGTGACAAGCTGCCTCTGGCAGAAGGTTGCTGAGCTTCAGTGAGTGACTCGGGGTCAGAAGACGAGTCCTCAGCATCGCCATACATGGATGAGAGAGATGGTTCCGTGCTGTCGCCCAGGCCTGACAGCGAGGTACTGTCATCATGGAAACTGCTGAAATTTCTAGAGTAGCTGCTCAGAAAGTTCTTGTTCACAGTAAAATGTTTGTCAGGATGAATGGAATCCCAAACTGAGGGCTGGGAGGTCCACGGTGGGGCTTTTCTTGGGGAGGACGTCTGCTCGCCCGTGACTAGCCGGCCATGGTGGGTGCTGTCACCTGCAGCTCCTGCCGGCGGCCGACTCTGAGGACTCTGCTCCTGACCTCTGCAGTCCCCCTGCTGAGAAGAACGGGACCTGGCTGCAGAAGCCTCTGACTCCTCGATGAAGCTGTCAGTGTCCGTCACTGGGCTCCCCCTGTCCCCAGGAGAGCAGCAGGGGCCGGACACAGCGTCCCCCGTGTCTCTGGTCCCGTCAGGGAGTGCTGGCGGGGAGGAGCTGGCACACAGGAAGTCTGGGCCCTGAGGGGGGCTGGGAGGTGCGCAGACCCCGGTCGGGCTCACGGCCGAGGCGGAGGCCTGCCTCCGGTCCCTGGGGGCCGCCGGACTCCTGTCCTGGGAGGCGAGGGGGTCCCGTGGCAGGAGAGTGCTGGCTGCCGGGGCTGCCTCAGCCCCTGGTCCCACGCCCCCGGCGCCGTCCACTTTCACGGAGTCATGAGCTGAGTGGGCTCCCAGTGCAGCCTGGCTCTCGCTGAGGTCGGCAGGAGCCACGGCCGTCCCCACTGGGGCCGTGTGGCCCTCGCCGGCCAGCCTCACCGCAGAGCTGCCCTGGGACTCGGGCTCATGGAGCGTGGACGCGGGGGGCCGGCCGGCTGGCCCTGTGTCTGTGGAGACCTCGGCGGGCTGGGGATGAGCAGCGCGCTTTCCCGGGGGCAGGAGGAGGGCCGGGCGGCCGTCCAGTCCTGTGTGGAGAACACACAACAGGGGTGGTGGGAGGGAGAACAGCAGCCTCTCAATGTTTAAAAATTACAAACACCCGAGCGTTTTCCCTTGTCAGAGACATTGCGCAGCCTACACGCAGGCCTCCCTGTGGCTCCGCTCGTCTCTCGAGTTGCACAGCACTCACATTTAAGGAACGCCAGCCTACTTTAATCGCCCTAAAATAACTCAGCCTCGCGGGAAGGACGAGCGTGCGGCCCTGCCCACGTCTCCCAGTGCTTGTTAAGGGTGGAGACTCCTGGAAACTTCTGTGGTTCTTGGGTTTCTTTCCACAATCTGCTCTCTAGCGGCAGAAGCTGCCGCAGGAAGAGACTGCTGTTGGATCCCTTGGGCTTGGCACGGACTCAGGACATCTCGTCTCAGCCAGCCCGAGTGGGTGGTTTAGCGGAAATCGATGTCAAACCATCTCAGCCTGGAACCTCAGTGGCTGACCAGGGACGCTGGATGCTGCATGGGGTCTGTGTCTACACAGCGCCAGCTCCATCCTGCTGAGGCAGGGCGGGAAGGCCTGGCTATTCCAGGGAGCCTCACAGGGTATGGGCCTGAGTGTGAGTGTGAGTGTGTGTGAGAGTGGGGGGTTGTCACAGTGAGGAGGGAGGAGGAGTGAATACGACACAAAAGCCGAGAAGCAAGAAGTACAGCAGCTCTGCGGTGAGAGGAAGGGGACTGGAAGTCAAGTCCCACCAGTGTGGGTCCTGCCCTGGGGTGTCTCCTCGGGCCCAGCACACTCCCGGGCTCACCTGCGCCCCGCACACCTGCCAAGCTTTGTCCCTTGAATGGTCTTGCTTGAGGAGAGCGTCTGCCCCGACTACACATTCACCCGGTGTCCCACATAAGTGACCTTAGAATTGCCCGTGTTTTCCTCCTGAAGCTCCTCTACCAGCTAATTGTTAGGACTTAGCACTCGGGATCAGCACGGTGCTGTTTCGTCCCGAGGCCGCGAGGCAGATCCCGTGAGCATGAGTGCTGTGAGGATAAGGGACGAGGCCAAGTGTTCAGCAACGCGGGCCCAGTCACAGCTCGTGGCCGAGCTGGGAGTCACCCCGAGGCTGGGTCCGCGGCCCACGCTCTCTGCCTCCGACTCGAGAGCGTGGATCATAATGAGGATCGGCGGGACAGCCACGGGAGGGCAAGGCCGGGCGCCCGCCCGCCAGGTGTGGCCCCCTCCGTGCGTCCTCTCTCATCTCCTCGAGCGTGCCTTTGTCACTTCTGGGGAAAGTGACAAGCAAGAGAGGATTCTGCAGCTATTCCAATTTCACATCTACTTGCTGAAGATATCTTAAGCAGTTTTGGTCAGCTGCTTGAATTCCTGCAAAATGTGTATGTATCTTCAAAAGGTTTTATAGGGAGGAGATGAAATTAAATGGAAGCAGCCTCTATGTTACCTTTCAAAATAATGCTTGAAGAAGTAGAAATGGCCATTAAACACATGAAAAAATGCTTAACATCTTTAGCCATTTGAGAAATGCAAATTAAAACAACACTGAGATTCTATCTCAATCCAGAAAGAACTGCTGTCATCAAGAAAACAGCCAATAAGGCTGCGGCGGCTAAAAAAGGAAACTTCTCCATAATTAGTGGGACTGTAAACTGGTACAGCCACCATTATGGAAATCAATGTGGAGATCCCTCAAAATGTTAAAACTAGAAATTCCACTTGATGTAGCTATTCTCCTTTGAGGTGTCTTCTCCAGAGAGACTGTGCCACTGTGATGTCTCAGACCCGTCTCGACAGCAGCACAATTCATAACTGCTCTCAGAAACAGCCTATATGTCCATTAACAGATGAGCGGATAAAGAAAAACGTGGTGACTGTGTACAATGGAGCACTGCTCTGCATAAAATAGGATCAACTTGAGTCCTTCGTAGGAAAATGGATATGCTTTGAGACACAGTGTAAAGTGAAGTCAATCAGACACACAAGCTTCAATACCACATGGTTTCTCTTATATGAGAAACTCAATATATATAAAAAAGACAGACAGTAGGAAGAAAGGGAGAAGTAAAGTTAAGGACAATGTATCTAAAAGTGTATCTTGACTGCAATTGTCTTACGTGTTTTACAGCCTGTTTGGCTGTCAATCAGTATGTATAACTACCTTTGTAAGGACTTATAAATATATGAATCTGATGTTGGCCAAAAACATGGGGTAGAGGGAAGGGGGAAAAGAGGAATCCAGATGTGTGAGGTATATCTCTGTAATCATTATGCACTGCAAACATGTACTCTAAAAAACTAATAATAAAAAAAAAACACTCATGCTTCGTTTGGAAACCCCTAAATGCTCGGTAACAGGCACAATGTCCACGAGCAGGGAGGCGGCCCAGCGCCTGGATACGTGGTGCTGCAGGAGCAGAAGGCGCCCAGGTGGGATGAGGCAAAGACGGCCATTAGGTCCTAGTGACCACTGCAGTCTCTCTCTGTCTTTTTTTTTTTTTTTTTAAAGAAACACCATCATACTATTTTTTTTCCCCTAGTGCTGAGATGGAACCCAGGGGTATTTTACCACTGAGCTATATTCCTTAGCCCCTTTTCAGATGAATACAAGGTCTTGCTAAATTGCTCAAGCTGTCCTTGAACTTGCGATCCTCCTGCCTCAGCCTCCTGAATAGCCGGTGTTCCAGGAGTATGCCACCATGCTTTCTTTGTCTCCTACTGTATTTACCCTCATACTCATTCAACAGGACTCAAAGGGTACGTACCAGAATATTAACAGAGGTTTTCTCTGGGGCTGCGGTGGTTCTTATGCTAACTTTAGAATTTTCCCTCTCAACTTTTTTTTTTTTTTTTTTTTTAGGTTTTTTGAGACAGGGTCTCACTTTGTGGTTCAGGCTGGCCCTGAGCTCAGCCTCAAACTCACATCACAATCCTCCTGCCTCTGCCTCCCAAGTGCTGGGATGACAGGCGTGAGCCACCACGCCCAGCACTGTGGTATGTGGTACCGGTTGCTGCTGGGTGTGGGTCTCCACACCCAGTATTGTTATGTGGTTACCGGGGAATCGAACCCGGGTCCTTGCGCTTGCAAGACAGGCGCTGGAACCACTGAGCTAACTCCCCAGCCCTCCCTCTCAACTTTTATTTGCTGACTATTTACAATAAGGACAAATCCTTTCATAATACAGTTAAAGTTCTAGTGAGAAACGGGTATGGTCCCCCACACTGCTTCGGGGTGTTCTCACAACAGCTCTGACAGACCCTCAAAGGTGGCTGAGCCTCCTCCTGACTTCCCACAGGGGCCGGTGACTCAGCTGTGCATGGCACAGCCCAAGGGCTAGGCTCATGGCCAGCACAGCTCCGGCCTGGACCACTGGACTCGTTTTTATGAACTCTCTTAGAAAAACTGTCCATGGGTGTGCACGTACCTGTCATACTAAACGTGCACGACAGGGCAGGCAGACACACCTGCACAGTTTTCCCAGTGGAAATCTCACTGGCATGTGCTGTGGAACTCACTGAGTACCCAGGACACATCAGTGCTGAACAGCAAAGGCCCCACGATTCTCCCAAACCATCTGCCACGGTGGGCGACCTCGGATGCGAGGGACTTGTTCAGGTCACCTCTCTGACCTATTTGGAGCTCGGATTCACACCCAGGCAGCCTGTGCGTGGTACCTGGGTGTTCACTAGCACTTGTGGAAAACTAAAACGCTCTGCTTTTAAAGGTAAGGTCTTCCTTCACTGGTCAACAGTTTGCTGTGGATCTTTCCCCTACACAAAAGGGTATGTATTGAAGAATATACTTTTGACACTACACTATTTATGATGAAATGAGACAGGCTCCCATCAGAGCCAAATAGTACCTTTAGAGCAGGTAATATTCAATAGATTGGATCAAAGACTGCAGATACACCTTACCAGCCCTAGAGGGCACCAGTGTGTCATTACAGCTGCAATCCTTGGAAGAAGGACTCTTACATTTAAGAAGTGAAAAATAAAAGGAAAAAATAAAAACATAGGCCAGGGATTTAGTTCAGTGGTTCTGGCATCTATCTTGCAAGAACAAGGTCCTGAGTTCGATCCGGTAACCACTACAACAATGCTGGGATGTAGAGACTCATGTGCATGAGCAATCAGCACCACATACTACAGTGCTAGGCGTGGTGGCTCACGCCTGTAATCCCAGCACTTGGGAGGCAGAGGCAGAAGAGGCTCAACTGGGCTACATAGTGAGCTCAGGGCCAGCCTGAACTACAAAGTGAGACCTCGTCTCAAAAAATAAAAAACAAAACTCAAAGCTTCCGTATGTACGGGAGAAGGCCCTTAAAGGGGACTGGAATAAAATAAAAATCTATAAAGAAAGGGAAACAGGGCCGGGGAGTTAGCTCAGTGCTTCCGGCGCCTGTCTTGCAAGCGCAAGGGCCCGGGTTCAATTCCCCGGTAACCACATACCATACTGGGTGTGGAGACTCATGCCCAGCAGCAATCAGCACCACATACCACAGTGCCGGGCGTGGTGGCTCACACCTGTAATCCCAGCACTCGGGAGGCAGAGGCAGGAGGATTGCTGTGATGTGAGTTGGAGGCTGAGCTCAGGGCCAGCCTGAACCACAAAGCAAGACCCTGTCTCAAAAAACCTGAAAAAAAAAAAAAAAGAAAGGGAAACAGTAACAAGTTGGGCAAGGCAACACATCTGTAATCCCAGCTACTGAGAATCCTGAGCCAAGAGGCTTGCAAATTCAAGGTCGCCCTGGGCCATTTAGACCTTGTCTCAAGACAATGAAAAAGTCTGGGATGTAGCTCAATGGTAGAGTGCCTGCCGAGCGAGCGCCTAAGCAAAGCCACACAACAATCCCAAACGCCAAAACCACCTCCCTCCCCAAACAAAACATCCCTCTCTGGCCCCTCTTCCAGTACCAAAGCAAGCGTGGATTCCAGCAGGCTGCGGGAGAGGGCTCCGGAACTCATACTCGCACCCATCTGACCATGGTAACCTCAGATGAGGCAATAGTTTGAAGGGTGATGCTGGAGTCTGCCTCTACCTAATGTCACCTTCCCCCAGTAAAACCTCCTTAAGTTAGCACACTGTGTAACAGGCAGGAAGACTGTCCCATAGTATGTTAGTGAGTAAGTGGGAGCCACAAAGCCAGCACAGGGTCCACGGTAACAGGCTCTGCGTCAATACAGCGACAGTGAGCCACAGACCACAAAATACTGGCCTTGAACTTGCAATCCTCCTACCTCAGCCTCTCCAGTGCTGGATTACATCATTAATATTTTTAATTTATGGGACGTCTCAAACAAGTGGAGCTCCCTACCACCAGTCTGCTGGGCGACCAGAAAGCAGGCCTTACCCACAGGATCACCGTGCAGCTGCCGTGATTACCAGCTGCGGAAAACGGTGTTCCTGGCCAAAGTGCAAATTTAGGCTACTAGTTTTTGATATTCACAACTAAAGCAGTGAAGTCATTGCAGCTTGACTTCAAAAACAAGATGCTGGGTGGCCAACTGCTGGCAAGATTGCTGCTCCTGTGACACAGGGAACTCACTCCAGCAGCAACAACACACACAAGCCACTTTTCCAGGACTCATCGTGCATTTTTCTGCCTGGATGTTTTTACTGTTTTTTTCTGAAGGCCCTTGATTTTGCATGAATAGAGGGCTCAGCATTGTCCTGGGGATCAAACTCTCGACCTTGTGCTTACAAGGTAGGTGCTGAAACCACTGAGCTCAGTGGGCTGAACGTCTGGAGAGAGGCAGACCGTTCCACTGGTCCTGCGCCTCATCCATGTCACACGACGGTACTGACCACTGAACGCGAATGTGCTTGACATGAGAGCCAGACTATGAATTTGTGCAGCACCGAAAGATCCCTACTTTGTACCACAGGTTTTTTCCCCTCCTCAAAATTATCCCATGTGAACACTTTTATTTGAGGACCTGCCTTCCTCGCTTAGAACTGAAATGATAAAGTGGTTTTACCAGTCTCAGGCTCTGGTCCCTGCTCTGGCGCAGCTTCGGACAGGTTCTCTGTGAGGCGTCCAGTGTCCGCGTGGGACAGCGCCCTGGGTGTCCCGCAGTCAGTGGGGACACGTCCGTCCCCAGGGGCCAGCTTTCCCAGAGGTTCCTGGCACGATGATAACCAGAAGTCGCTGTTAATAGCTTCCAGGTTTTCTGCATCCTAAGACACCATCATCTATGGAGGAGCGCTGGCTTTGGAAAGCTGAAAGAGCCCTGGACCAGGAGCCAGAAGATCGAAACTCTGGGAACAGCACGGTCTTGTCACGCCTCCCTAAGCCTCAGTTTCCACAGCTTTAAAATGGGCATGGTAATACTTGTCCAGTGTTACTCATAGAGATTTTTAAAAAATATGATCTGAGAATACTATAAAAATAGCATCTAAAAAGCTAGATAGATTGTTAAAATACTGCATAGAAATATCTGAGATTATAAAATCAATTCCTTAGTTTGGCAGCGAGGCGGAGGGTGACTCTGGATAAATGAAACTGACATTTAATATTTCAAGATTTCCCTTAGGCCAAGAGTCAGTTCCTTTATCTTCCTTCTTTTATCTAATACTCACTGCAGAACTTTAAAAAAACTTACTAAAAAATTAAATCAGATTGATCTGAAATTTATCCACTGAGTGAGCGAATTATAAAGTGGCCCAAAGGTAGCTGCGAGGTAAGAGGTCAAAAGTATAATGTGACTTTCAGCAACTTTCATAAAAAACAAAAAATCATTTCAGAAAATGTCTGTTCCTGTCTGAGAGAAGCCTTCCATAGTTTAAAGCAGTTAATTTTCTACTGAGAAGGGCACAAATGTAACACAGGGGCAGCGGAAGACACGCACAGGCCTATCCAGCAGCTGTGCTGCTCCCTCGTGAGCAAACAGTGCAATGAAGTATGCACTTTACAATGGTTTAATTTGTATACACTTCACCCCGGTAAAAAGTATTAAGTGAAAACAATAGCAAGCAAGCCATATTTATCAGGAGAATGCCCCCTTCTCCTTTCAGCTTCTAATATTTGAAGATAATCTGTAATAATGCATTCTATTTTCCTTTTCATGTATAAATAAAATCAACTTTTGGCAGTAAGATTTTTATGAGAGGATTCAGTTCTTTTGTGGAAACATTTAAAGTGCTGCTCAAAAGCTGTCATGGAGAATACAAAATGAAAATTGCAGAAGCTCTTATTTTCAATAGATATGAGTTATTATAAATAAAAATACCAACTGGGCCCTAGATAGTTATCCAATACTTATTGTGGATGAAAATTTTTTTGCTAAGTAGGAATATACCCATTGGTTGACCATTATCTTGTAAAATACCTGCTGGATGGAGATAAAATGTGATTTTTGAGGAAGGGAAAAAGAAAAAAATGTACATTTCTATTTTTTTTTAAATAAGATTAAAAACATTTCTTACAGACTATACCTTTTCACTCTCTGGGTCTATGTACACGTATGTGAGTGTAAACCACTGAACATACATCTTCACGCATGTGGCCTTGTCAGTCACCTCAGAGTCTTCACTCAGACACACAGAGATGACTTATGGGAAGGCTGCAAACGACATGGCGTTTCCTTACTCTCCTTGCTAATGAGGAGGTATGATGGAATTTTAAAAGGACACTTAGGTAATTTTCACATACGTGCAGCCAAGTAGTAACATAACATTAACTTGCTTTTGTCAGGGCATTGTACATTTGTAAGTGAGAGCATCCCCCTTATGTCATGAGCTACAACCAGGGTCTGAAGAGCTACGATCACACACACTCACTGTACAAATCTGGAAAAACTAAGGGTCCCTCATAACCTTCTCAGCCGGTAAGGATCACTGTGAACATTTGGGTGGCACCCAGTGTCCGAGCTGGCCAAGCAGGCAGCGCCATCCCCATTTTACAGTCTAGCAAACTGAGGCTCAGAAAGACTCAAGAACTCACGTAAGTGGCCACTCAACTAGTGCCAACTAGTCAGTGGAGAAGCCGGCATCAGGCCCAGTGCTTTACTTCACCCACGCCACTGCCAGCCACAGGCCCGGGGCACAGGCAAGCGGCCAACTACGTCTTTATATGACCAAGAACCTGCCAGTAGATCAATAGGGTCCTATGAGGTGGATGGGCACTGGAGGACAATTTCTGATCCCCAGTATTCCTGGTAGTCTGGCCTGTGTTTTCCAACAGACCCCATGTCCACGCTCACCACGTCCGCTCACGTTCAGAGTAATTTAAGACGGTCACTCACCTCATCCCTGGGTCCACTTGGCTGAAGGCCAGCGACGGTCTGGCCGATGAGAGTGACTTGGATGTTCCAGTCCCGGCCACACGGTCCATCGGCTCTGCCGGCCAGGACTGCTGTCTTGGGCCCGGCCTCAGCGGTGAGCCTCTTGCACTGCGGGGTAACCTTGGCTACTGGTTTGTGCCTGGACACCAGGTCTTCAGTCTTCTGCTTGGGAGAGATGGGGATCTCCGTGCTCACCACGCCCTGGGTGTCCACACGGACTCTGTACTCCAGCTTGGGCGAACTCCTCGATCCCGACAGCTCCTTCCTTCCTGAGCCTCCGGAGCTGCTCTTGGGGGCTCCAGCAGCTGCCCGCGGGGGAGTGAGCAGCACACCTTCCGACACCCTCTTGTCCAAGTCCAGTGCGCTGCCCAGGAGCGGAACCGAGGAGGCCTTGGTGACCAGTGCTTTCTGCGGCGGTTCCTCTCGCTTGGTGACGTCTGCAGCCTTGGGAGAGGTCATGGAGACACGCCTGGGATCCTCCGTCAGAGGCCTGCTGGGGCCTGAGAGGGCCCCTGGGAGTGAAATGCAGTCCCCCTCGCCATCAAACTCTTCCTCATCGCTGGCATCATAGCCCACCTTCCTCTGGCGGAGGAGAGGGTTCCGGAGGGCCTGCGGGCTTCCTGGGAGACTGGCTTGTCTGGCAACTGTCACCTGCTTGTGGAAGAGCCCAGAGGCCCACTGGCTTCCAAGAGTCACGAGGCTGTTGGCCCTGGCTTTTTCTGGCTCCCTGTGAGCTGAGAGTAGAGGAAACAGATAAATTAGATGAAATCGAGTAGCACATCTGGGCTAGTCTTACGATCATTACACGCAGACATTTCCACATTCACAAATGGAAGACACACAACTTTGAGCTGCTGGATACCAGACTTAAGTAGTTTGGTGCCCTGGGATCCTGGCCAGGGCGGACAGCAAGCCTCTCACTCCCCCTCCCTTCCGCTGCTCCTGGGTCAGGTACATAACATGCTCTTTTAACACACACGATGGCTCAGACGCTGGTAGCTCCAACCTAAATGCAGCTGCTGAGGATTCATCTAGCAGGACGGGGCTGCTGATGTGCCCCACACCCTGGCCCTGTCAGCACCTGAGGTCTCCCTTCATCTGCAGCAGGGGCCTTGAGCAATAGGCCTTTCAGTTTTTAAGAGCATGAGCTTTCTACTTCTCAAGGCCAAAGCTACCAACTCTAGCCAAGGAAGGGACAGCGCAAGGACTGTTCTGCAATTTCTACATCCTGCCATCAGCGGCTCCGGGTGCCAAGATGGTCTCCGTTCTCCTGAGAGCGGGGGTGTGCTTTTCCTTCCTACCCCTCCTCTTCCTACGTCTCTCTCTAATGTGGCTATGGACTGAGCACCTGGGGAACGCTAGGCACGCGCTCTATCGCTGAGTGACAGCCCTCTTGTTCAGATGTTAGAAACTGTCTGAGAAATCTGTATGGTTCACATCTGATTATTGCTTCATCATGAGCAGATAATCAGGGAGAATAAAAAAGAAAAACCTGTATGATAATATCTGACTCTCCTCCTTTCCAAATCTTTCATGCAGTGGCTTTTAAGAACAATGAAGTTAGGGCCCGTGAGGGCAGGGAGCTGGAGTCGGGCTGAGGTTCTCTATCATGTGAGGGTCTCAGCTTGTCCACCAGGATTCGAGGTCATGAAACCCAGAACCTCGGGAACGCAGGTTTGCTACATGCGCGCCGAGGAACCCCCGGGGCCTCCAGCCTGCTCCTGCCTCACTCGAGGGGCCTGTCATTCAGAGCGGCTGCAGCTACCACGAGTAGGCTCTGCTTTTGGTCAGGGTAGAAAGACAGCCTCTATTCAGCCAGAGTCCCAGTTTCTGTCTGGTTCTTTGTCTATGGCGGTACCAACTACGGGGGGCCTCCAGAGGAGGGGCAGAGAGCAGGGCCCTCGGGGCGCCTTCCTTACTGCAGGTGCCGGGCGTCAGGCCGCTGTCCTCCGAAGCACTGCAGCCACTGCCTGGGTGATCCTCGTCCTCGGAGCCGGCCACCGTGAAGTCGGACAGCGAGCCCTGGGCGTCGTGAGGAAAGTACTGGGAGAATTCAGAATCAGAAACCAGGGAGTCCTGTCAGAGGAGAACATGCCTGTCTCCGCCATCTTATAGGAGGTGAGGAGAGAAGCAGCATTTCAAACAGCGATGACCTCCCCTCTTTCTAAGAAGGCTTCGTTCTAATCATGGTCATTCGAAACAGCGCTGAGAGTCCACACCCGGCTCCCTTTACTTAGGATGGTTACACGGGAAATTCATGAATAAAAAGGTGACTGCTGCTGCCAGATCCTGCTTTGAGAGGTGGGGGGGGCATAGTTTTGGCAGCGATCAGAAAAGTTACAGCAGCCCATTATCATCCATTCTAAGAAAAACACTAGGGGAAGGGATAGGAAAACAGAAAATTCCAAGCCAAATGGCCTAGCCAACAACAAAACAAAGAATGGGAGTCTGAGGCCTGGGCTCTGACCTGGTGGGTTTAGGAATTCAGATTTCCTTAAAGATCCCCCCAAAATGTGGGCCTGTTTTATGATGGAATTATCTAAGATGTTGCTTTTCAAACCACAGTTCAGTTCTTTTTTTCTATTGTTTTGCTGAGTGAGTATTTAATAAGAGAGACACACATTTGGGTATTCTCAAATTAGCATGGTTGCTATTTCCTGTATAACTGGCATCAAGGACTCGGGCAGAAATATGTGCTGGGCGGGCACTCATGCTGACTTCTGAGCTCCCGAGATTGCTTGAGTTAGGTACGTGCAGTGTGTCCTGACTTACCTTTTTGGCAAGAGAAGGACTCTTCACGGGGGAACCTATGGGGGAAAATTCACCGTAATGTCAAAATGATGAATGAAGTCACAAGCAGAAGCACACACTTAACCAGAAAGGTAGGCGCCGAGCGTGTTCATCCAGAGCACACTCCCTCTGCCCGCGTGGGGCTGAGTTGGGGTTGTACGTAGAGGCGCACTTGTCCCCTACCGGGGTACCCAATGCATCCCAAGACTGCTCGTGCTCCAAGCCCTTCCTCGCTGCAAGTAATTTCTTCTTCTCAGTGTCCAGAATATTGCAAATACTCACATGTATTGCATAGGGCCATGTGTGAGTGGTCAGGTGTCACCTCGCTTCCTCCTTTGTTTAACAATCTACGGAGCAGAGCTACAGACTGTTCTGACCCAGGGCTGGGCACTCTACGCGCGCTCTAGTAACTGTGCCCTGGTTCTGCTCAATGCATTGAAGGATGGACAAATGGACACACCCCGGAGACCATGAAAGAACGGGGGAGAGGCCCACACAGCCCTCTCGGTTTTTAAAGAAAAGATGAAAAGTATAGTAGTTAGACTTAATTTCTACGCTGTGAGTAAAAGAGATTTAGGGATGAGGCTCATGGCTTAGTGAAATCTGTTTGAGCTGCGAGTGGAGATGCTGGGATTAGGAGGGCACAGCTTTCAGGCAGGTCGGGATAAAAAACAGTTGAATGAAGAGCCTGTTACAGCCCAGTCCATTTGAAATGTATTAATTATGGATGCAAGTAATTGGAGTTTTTCCTCCTACGCCTTCCCTTTCTCTGATGATCAGCAGCTCATCACAGTTCTTTTTCCTCTGAGACACCAGGCAGAACATCAGCCAGACGCCAGGCTCAGGACCGTGCACAGAGACTTTCAGGTTTCTACGCCGCAGCAAGCACAACATTCACGACTCAACGTAATATTTTAAATTCATACAAAACGCCTTCAAGCTCAATCCTTCCCTGCCTAAACTTTTCTACATCAGGGGAAAATCATGACGTTAGCTGCCTCTGTTACCCTCTTTGCACTGACATTTTCTAATTCATATAAAGACATCTCAGGCTTTTGGAAGGATAATACCCTGCATCTACTAAATTACTCATATTCTGGTATCATTTCACTTTTTATCTATAGCATTTCAGATGAGTCGTGCATAAATACATAAAACACTCAGCTCACACTTGCAAATTATTTGAAATTGGTATAAGAAGCATGCATGATCAGATCTTTAATGAAGTATATTAAATAACTGTGGAAGTCAAAAGGAGCAACCAAGAGAAACTATAGACTCTCTTTGACGCTCCTTTCACCAACCCTGATAATTACAACAAATCCAGTATGATTGCACCACGAGGGCCCGTTGGGTGAGCTTAATGAGAAACCCCGCATGCTGAATGGAAATGTGCAATTACAGTACCTAAGCCGGGACAGGAACTGGCCTCTTTGTTCTCCTGGTAAGTGCTTCGTGCAATCACTTCATCCATTTCCTGCTCGGAAACCTGGTTTTCGGCAGAAAACACCGATTAGATAGTTGTATTTATTTATTCCCCCTTTCTCAAGAAAAGTAGCTAAGACTAGAGTCAGAGCTGAGTGCGGATAAAGAGATAAACCAACAAGATCAAAGACTGTGACCATCCTCTGAAGCTGTGACTCGCCACACGTAGGCACAGCTGGGAAATGGATGGCTTCAAACAACATATACACAAGAACATCGGCCCCACCCCCCAGTTTATCAGCAATGCATTTGGGTGCTGTGGTCACTCATGACATGGCTGGTATGTGCTCCTTTCTAGAATGCTCATTTCTCATTTTTAAAAAATGGTTCTGGAGACGGAACCCAGGGCCTCATACATGCTAGGTAAATGCTGTGCCACTGAGTTACATCCCTAGTCCCTAATTTAAAAAAAACTTAACTGTAAAAGTTTTAAACCTACCCCCCCCCCCAAAAAAAATCACATAAGAGCGGTAGCAGAATAACATACTTCTCCCCCCGGACTATTTTCTTTCCTTTTGCAGGCCTCGGGGTAAATGCGGTGCTCTATCACTGAACTCCACCCAGTCCTTTTCGTTTTCGTGATGGATGCATTGAGGCGCTGGACACTGAATGTGGGGCCTTCACAGTGGGCTAAATCCCCAGCTCTTCTATTAAATGTCAATTATTTCAACATTGTCTTACTTTCAGGAGCGCTGCTCCAGGTGCCTGTCGGCTGCCCAGCCTGTGCTGAGGACTCCCTGCAGAAACCAGATCAGCGGGCAATGCCCTTCACCAACCAAGTCTCGCGAGGGTGAGGACGAGATCTGGGCTAAGGGGTGCTCCCCATGAGGCAGCCATGGCTGGTCCCACTTTTTTGCGTAGTAATGATTTACAGAGAATTGTTTTTGGCAATCCAGATGAAATCCAGGGTTTAACTATCATGCGTCTAGAGTCTGTTAAACTCCAACAGCTCTAAGCCTTTGTCTTTCATGATACTGATACTCTGGAAGAAACCCAGACCAATCTGACCCTCAATCAGACGCTGTCGGATAGTTTCCTCATGTTTACAATCAGATTTTATTTATTTACTTTGTAGGACAACTACAGAAACTGGTTTCCTTGTCGGTGTAGCCGGAGGCACTGAAGGGCAGTGGGTCCCCTCACTGGCCACGATAACTGATCTCTCATCAGGATGGGACTTAACACTTGTCTTCACTGGGATTTTTCATGGTCATTACTGACAATCCACGCGGAGAGTGGAGACTGTGTAAGTTTCCAGCCCCCAACACTTTCATCTCACCCATTTACCTCACTAGTTATTCTTGCCTGAGTCAATCACAAGCATGAACATTTCAAAATGGCGATTCAGTAATGCTTTTATTTCTTCAATGTTGATTAGTGTCTACACTGACTGGTACATTCATGGAGTTTTTTCTCTTCTTAGTTGTTATCCTTAACTGTCATTATTCATGGAAAGATTATTATTAAAGTCTGACATATATTGACTGTGATCCTATTTCATAAGATAACTGGAAAACTTACAGACTTTCTTTTTTAATGGTACCATTTCAAACTTAGAATGGTAATTTTGCACTAAAGTAATATTTAGCATAAATAATATTTGGATAAGCATAGTGATTTTCCCTAATAATAAATACTTTGATTCTGGTTTCAACATTACATTTTAACCTAATAAATCATAATTATATCCTGGCCTTCATAGAATGTAGCTTCACAGAAGTTAAAATACATACACATACATGCACACAGCCACATGCACTTATAAACCTCCACAATGCCAAGTGTAATTTTATACAAAAGAGCCAGGAAAAATATCAGTTGAAACAGTCATTGCTGTTTTCTTTGATACTAGACTTTCAATATTTGCAATTGTTTTTCTGAGTGGACAAAATAAAAAAGGACTCCTATTACTTTGTTCTATTTAACATGAGCATAAGCTGCTATCCTAGCAGGTCCAAATCTTAGCCTGTCTAGACCTGAAAGGTTTGAATATCCGAATCAGCAGCCACTGCTCCAGACATGATGGAAAACAGAAGAGAAGCAAATCCTTGTGGTATTTCTCTTGGAACCACACAAAAACTAAGGAAGCACATACATTGAGTATCAAAATGAATGGCTGGCATGAGACGCTGGATAAGTGGGATAAAAATACATTAAACATAAAATGGAATCTTGACCAAAAGAAAAATAGAGTATGATGTTACAACCGGGAGCACCATGTTTACTTAAGAAGAAATGCGAAGTCCAGGCAGATACTGACAGGAGCTCTTGCTGGAAACACTCCAACTATCACAGAGGTGCATTTCCTTGGGGCTCAAAACACGCATGAAGCTGTGTGCTCAGGCCTCAGCGCCCCTCGGCTGAGGCTGTGCTCTGCACGGCAAGGCCGTCTGGACGTGTGTGTGGCTGTCCTGGCAAATGGGCAGTGGCGCTGGGCTGAGGGGAAGTGGACCCGAGCAAATCACAAGCCCTACAGTGCCGGCAAGGACTCTGAAGTCGGACACGCCTCGGGCACAGTGACCGCAGACCGCGCAAAACTTAATTTTCTCTAATGCCGCCGAGGGAGTACAGGTCAGCTGCAGCTCTCCGCACTGCTCCCGGGGCCGCGGCGGGGGGCCTGAGGGGGGGCTGGGCTGTGGGATCCAAGTGGAGACCATGCAGAGCGGGGCTGGAACTGCCCTCGCTGTCACTAAGAGGCAAAACCGTGTGAAAAGGGACAGACTGACAGAGACATCTTGCAAAAGTGAACAGATTGTAAGGGGAATCATCAGGACTATAGAATGGAAAGGAGAAATGTGGGAAATAAGGAGGAAAAACAGAGGGCAGGGCCTGACTGTATTTTAAGGACACTTATTAAAACATTTTTAATGTGATACATTTTTGGAGAACACATAAACAAACAACTCGGGAAAGAGAAGTACAATAGCCTTGGATTCTGTCCCAGGACGATCTCTGCCCATACATGTCGCTGCCATCAATCCCAGACCAAGGCACGGATGCAGGACGTACAGCCACAGCACACCAATTAGTCGTGGGAGGATCAGGACATCAAACAGCGATGCCACCATGCTGTCCCCACTGTGGCAGGGGAGGCACGCAGGGCTCTTGGCACAGACTGCTTCTTACTGACCCTGATAACTTACGGTATTTTCACTGTGTTTTGATGACATCAAATCCTAAATCTAAACTCTACTATTATTTTTATTAAGATCAAAATTAAGCTTTTTTTTTAAAGATCTGATCTCTCATCAGCCCAGGCTGGCTCCAAACTTGTGGTGATCCTCCTGCCTCAGCCTCTTGAGTGCTGGGATTGCACCATGTGTGCCACCATGCCTTTTTCTTCCTAATTATTTTGGTTTTGAGTTTTTTGCAATGGTCTCATTGTGTAGTCTAGGCTGGCCTCAAACTTGTGGAGATCTTCCTGCCTCAGCCTCCTGAGTGCTGAGATTACTATGCTAACACTCAGCCATTTTGGCAGACTTGTACATCCCTGTACCATACTTTAAACACTGTCCCTTCCCATTGCCTCCTTTGCCCACTGCATATAAGCACAGAAATCTGAGATCACTTGGAATATAATTCAAGTAAGACTGCAAGGGACACAATAGGCTTGGCTGTGGGACAGAACTAATGTTCTTCATAACATTGTAGTTGTTAAAATGAAAAGGTTCAGTTTTGTTAAATATGACCCGGTCATAACATTAGTGATTCATTTAAAAATGTTTTTACATCAAGTACTCGAAGCAATAACAAAAAAATCATGGTCAAAATGCAAGATGAAGCTGCAGAAGTATCTTGTGATTAACTCCAGAACACTGAAAGCAGCAATACAAGTATGTGGCTGAAGAGCAGAAGCCTGTGACTCGGACTATCGCGTACGTTTATTATGGAATCGCCAGTATGACAACACCGCTGACAGGATAAGTAGGGGTGAGAGGCTTCACTGCAGGGGGGCCTGACCACGTCCCTGGCAGCCTGGACAGAGGAGGGTCATGCTTCAATGTGGGCCTCTTCTTCCATGTAACGACAGCTGTGTCCTCGCACACTACCAGAACCGTCAGGTGGACATAGGAATGTGGAGCCAGCTACTGACTTTATCTCCAAAGAAAGCACGTTCCACAAGTTTAGAATTCACAAAGTCTCGGTGATGGGCTTCTGCACCGACTTCCAGTGAAGGCCTCCTTCAGAGTAGACCGTCAGCCTCCGAGTCTGGGCACACCCTAGTCCACTCAGCCTGGGCGATGTCACTGGCGCCCAGGGAAGCGCCGTGGTGTCTGTATAGTGGATTCGATCCAGGACAAAGACTGATGGGTCTGAATCACATGACTAGAGTGAGACAGGGAAAGACAGTGCTACTGCCCTGGTGCTGCTAGCTGCCTGCTCCTCCAGGACTCTCTGTAGTTCAGTATCAGGCTCACGTGTGCTGGTGGTACCTCTGGCTGAGCTACTAACGGCACACTTGAAGGATCTTCCCTCTTCCCGTAGAACAAAATTTGTAAGTAAGAAAAAGCCATTTAATGTTTCGACAGAAGACTACATGAGCGTCCTCACAAGCGGGTGATGGGCTGAGCCTCAGGGATGAGTGTGTCTGGTCGGGTTCATATTCACACGAGGCTGTGAGGGCAGCCCAGGACTCCTGCTTTCAGGCTGTATCTTCAGCGGAACAAGCAAGGCCAGTCCAGGGCAGAGTGGATGTGAGTCCAGCAGGGAGGAGGACTTCGGTACGTGTTTATGCTGTGTGAGTGGATGTGAGACTATCTGGGTGAGCAGTTAGTGGGAAAGATGCTAATGGCACTAAGAATTTTAGTCTTGAGGGTTCTGTCACACAGAAAAGGGGATCCTCCACAATATTAAAAAATCTAGCAAATAACTTCTTCACTGTAGCTTACTTGAAATGCTGGGGATTTTTCTCAACATTTACAAATAACTGATTGGTTGTGAAGCCAGGTGTCCCCTTATGTTTACTTAAATAGTGTGAAATAGTTACTTGGTAAGAAAAATATTTGTTTTTTGACCCCAAAAAACAAATGAACATTAATCAACTTTTCTCTTCAAATTTTAACACATTCACTTTCGTTTGAAAACCCTACTTCAACTTCAAACCCTACTTCAAACCCCTCTTCAAATTTTAACACATTCACTTTCGTTTGAAAATCCTAGAGAAATGCGAAGACAGCCACCAGTTAAAGTGAATTAAGGCGTCATGCAGGTTTAAATTAAATTCCAAGTAGCCATCTTTCTGACCATCATAAAAACTCACTTGTACACTATTTCAATCTTGTCATATTCTCATTTCTTACCTAAAGTTTAAAATTCAGAACCTGCTTTGAAAATCCCTTAGCATTAAACTTAAAGGAGAGAGAAACTCCAACATGTGCACCAAGAGATGGTGGTAAACATTTTTTTTTATCTTATCTTAAAAACTGAACCAGACATATAGATCACATGACACAACATTCTCCAGTTTTCTTAATGTAGCTACCCAAACAGTTCAAGTACCCAACCAGCAAACAGTCGAGAGAGGTCACTCAGAATTCAGAATTCCTGCTTTATATTAGGCCAAATTCTGTTTTATTTTTTAAAGGTTTTTTCTGCCCCTGTTTTCGACTCTGGGTCTTGTGTGTATCCCAGCCTGGCCTCAAAAGATCCTTCTGCTTCAACCTCCCAACTAGCTGAGGCTGTGGGCTGAGTTAGAGTGTGGCCCACTAGACCAAAACTAAGAGTCACCAAGAACATTGTCAACATTTTCTAAGAGTGTGAAAGTGAAGAAGGTCAGATGTTTATTCCCACATGCATCGGCCACAGGCTGACGCCCCATCCCGGCTGGGTGGTCCGTCTCACCCTCAGGCTGCGTGTGCCTCCCTGGCACTGGACGGATAGAGCCCACTGGCGCCTCGCAGCGGACAGGGAGTACTTCACCTTGGGGTTGGGGTGGCGGCCGATGACCAGGCGAACGGGTCCCGGAGGGCACTTGCTCAGGATGGAGTGCACTTTACTTAAAGCAGCATGGCGGACATTGACGGAGTTCACTTCTAGGATCTGGTCTCCACGGCTAGAGGGCGACAGAATCAACACTCCAAGTCAGCTTTGCCAACACTAAGAAGGCTCTGCTTCTGGGGAGACTTTTGACATGAAATCCTTCCTGTAGAATTTAAAGAAGCAAATGACACCCTTTCCCGACAAGAGATCTAACCCATGGGGCTCTGAACGGACTGTTATCTACATCAACGGGCACTTTTAGAAGATAAAACAGTAAGAGCCACAGTGAAGGCTACTGTTCACTGAGCACGTACTGTATGCTGGGCCTCTGTACAAAACAATTTAAATAATGACGTTTCTAACAGCGATAACTATTTCCTCCTTATGTAGCTGGGGCCACGGGGGAGAGATGACCGGGATGCTACACATTACTAACTACTTCAAGTCTGATCTGATTGTCACTTGGCACCCCTTGACCACTGTCAGTTTCTTCCTTTTCCCTACCATCCTGAAGTAGTTATTGTAACATAAAGAAATATCTGAAAGCTCGAAGGTTACCCTAGAATTTGTAAAAACATTTCAAATTTGAACAAATTTGAAACTGGACACAAGTGGCCCATTTTGACTTGAAACTAGAGGCAGAGAATGCAGGAGAGAACAAAGACACATTTGGCAGGCTCCTGACACGTGGGACCATTCAAGAAGAAACGTCATCTTGGGGTATCATTAAAAGAGTTTCTTTTTCCCCTTGGGTTCTAAAAGTATATTTTGTTTAATGTACTTTTGGATGATTTGCTAATTTTTATTTTTTCATATGGAAATTCACTGGGATGATGAATTAGGAATATAATATAATCTATTAACAGGGCCTCCAGATGGCAACCTCAGCGAATGCCATTTTGACAATTTTCAACCACTGAAGGACACAGAGGCTTCTGGGGGAAAGGTGATACTGTTTGTACAGCGCTTTGTGTGATGTGGGCACATTCTTGTGAAGCGTAGGTGGGCACCGACCCACTGCAGTTATTAGACGCCTCTTCTATAAACATAATACTCGTGGTCCAATTCAGTTCTGTGCACTGAGAAATCAGATGCTCTGGGATTTCAGACAACAGGCACCGGGATACCCGCACTCATACAGTGAGAAAGCAATGGAAAAAGTCAAGAGAGGACACTAAGTAAGCAAGGCCCCTATTCAAGGCTTGATTTCAAGACTCTTTTGTATCCAGTGAATGTGAACCACACAAACAGTTCCACTATTGCATATGAATTTTGTACACATTCATATAAAAGTAAGATTATACCGCGATGATCTGATATTTGTGTAGTGTTATATTTTGTCAAGCCTATGAAACTGAACTCCTGAGTCCAAATAAAACCCAACAGGTAGGGGCGCCAGCATCCAGAGTCCTCTAATTCAACCAAATTTTATTTATATGAGCCTTTTGCCTTTGGAAACTTTACTGCAAATAATTCAAAGATGTAGAATTCTACAAAAAATGTAACAGAGCTGACCTGTGTGCACTCCCGTATTGAGGAAGACCCCAGATCCCCCGTGTGAGGGTCCCACCAACCTCAGATTGCTCTCCATCTTGGCCACGGATCCCGGCGCCAGGCTGTGGATGTAGATGCCCGGAGGACTGTTTTCCAAAGCCAGGCAGCAGGCACCAATGCCTAATCCAACCCTCGGCTCTGGGTGAGGCAGGATGCAAAAGAAAGCAGCAGACATTACACAGGAGACAGAAGAGAGGTAGAATAGAGCTCAAACTATATTTATATCCACATCCCTAAGTGCTTAGTTTTGGTCCAGACTTAGAATATATTTCTGCTTTTCTTTCTCAACACTGCCATGTTCTGTTAACGAAATGAGTCCATGCATGAACAAGGGAGTCACCTGGGCTGTGACTTACGCAGTGATACACTCTCTGCTTAGTCTAAAGAGCTGCTGGAAATGTGTTTCTGGAAATATGTCAAGTAGCAGGAATGTTTTTATTTTGTGTATAAAGATGTTCAGGCTTATTTAGCATTTCTCTGTGGCCACCAATTTCTTGGTTGTTGATATATTTGCACTATGGATGGAGAGGAAAAACAAACGAATATGACCAGCCATGACTTCCACCTATCCCTACGAACTGTGTGCTTACGTTTATTCTTTAACATTTTGTGAGTGCTAGAGTGAAGCTGCTTGGTGGTTTTTTAAATATATGTCTATGCCACACACAGTGACTTAGACAGAGGGAGCTTGAAGACCTTTGTGCTGCCAGTAATGTCCTCCACTTTGGAGAAATGGCAGAAACCTGTACTTTTGGTCCCACTGTCCATTTACAGAACACCATCTGTTGTTGACAGCAGACGGTTCCAAAGGAACAATTCTAAGAAGAGCTGAGTAAAAAAAATTAACCTAAGAACAGACTGTTATTCAGGAGAATGGCTGGGGATCTAGCTCATTGGTTCTGGCACCTGCCTTGCAAGTGCAAGTTCCCTAGTTTGATCCCTGGTATCAAAAAACCAAAAACCAAAAACCAAAACCCAGCTCATTCAAGAGAATGCAATGGAAGAAGCGAAGAAGAACTCAGGTCACCTTTGTTGAGGGTGACCTCCATGACGATTCTGTCCTTGGGCCCTGGGGCCTTCCGTCCCACACAGGAGGAGCTGGTTTCATCGGAGCCTCCTGTGGAGGTCCCTGCACTGGTGTTGAAGTTCGGAGAGCTGGATCTGCTCATGTGGGTTGGGGTTGAGCAGGGCGTGAGGCTGGGGCTCAGTAACTTTGTGCGAACCGTTAAGACAAACAGCCCGCTCCGAATTTGCTATGAAAACAAAGAGGAAAGTGGGAAAAAGATCTCACCAAACCCACACCAGAAGGAAACAGGGGGAGAGAAGCAAAGGCGGGTAAGGGAGAGCAGTAAGACTACTGTTACCTTAAAGGTATGAATGGCTTCTTGAAATGTCAAGCCCTTGATGGGTATTCCATTGACATCTAGGATTTCATCCCCTGGTGACCAGATATGAGAATTACATTAACATTAAGCTTTATCTTACTGGAAGCCAACTGCTTGGTTGGTACTAGAAAAAGACACCATATGGTCTCTGATTTACTGCTCCACAAAATGACTTTTATGGTGTCAATTCACTTTCATAAGCCTAGCTGCCAGCAATGTCACAGAATGAGGCTATTAATTCAAATGCATGTTATTTTGCAATAATTCTAAATTCTAATCATCAGTTAAAGTGAGATGCAACAGTAGACACCCCATATTTACAGACTGAACTGCCAATGTCACGTCCCAAGGCTTTCCTCTCCGTCACTGTTCCAAACCTTCAACCACCGGTAACGAAGCTGGACTCCCAGGCATCGGAGGACCCACTACTGTATTTACAGAAAGACCGGATTCCCCGAGAATCACCACGGTGACAGAAAAGAGTTTTACTGATACAGAGAAAAGCCTTCCTGGGAGATTTTAGGCCCCATCTCTGAAATAGCCTCCATGCTTGGTCCCACTGTTGTGCGGCCAGGGTGCCCATCATGAGGCTAGTGCGCTTCTGTCTCGGGAACACGCCAAGCATTCAGGGTGACCCGAATCGTGACCCATGCGCACAACCCACTAGCCTGTCACCCTCACCCCTAAGATGATATCATCAGTTCACTTCTCAAGCTGTTGACAGTATCTGTTGGGAAAATAAAAGAATTTAACCACTGTGTTGACTTGTAGAAAGCCTGTTTTGGTTCGTACTCTTGTGATGCAGGCTGTGCTCTGGAGTAACACAACACTCACCACCAACACTTTTTCTAGTACCAACTCATCACCAACACTGCAGAGATGCCCTGGAGAGAATGAACGGACTCTGTACAAGTGTGTGGTCAGGGAGGAGACATCCTCCCCTCACAAGTGCGAAGCATCGCGAGAACACTCATGTCCCCCTCGTGGACAGCCAATCCCAGGAGCATGCAGTGTGTCTGACGAGAGCAATCCCGCGGAGCAGTCAGCAAAAGGTGGGGGCGCCGGGCCCTAGTCAGTGCCTTCTAACACAACCACAGAGGCTGTAAAGTAAGTGAAAGAACCTCTGCCTGAAAATCAGCTGGCACAACCAGTTACTCAGTCACGTTCTGAGGCTGCGTCCATGTGGAAAAGCACAGGAACACGAGCGTGCTTGTGTACATTTTAAAAATTTATGTGGGGGTTTTTTAAAGGCCTATCACTCAACAGGTTGAAAATCCATTTCAATAACTGACATTTCTCATAAATGAACACATATGAGAAAACAGTATTTAGAGACCCACGTGGCATTAACCTTTCCTAACCGTTGACTTTTGGTTTTTCGCTCTCTATTTTGCTTCATTCTACCAGGACTGCAGGATGAATTTCAATCAAACAAACACATGGCATACTCATCATAAAAATGCTCAGCCGGAATTTCACATTGCTCTGAAACTGGACACAAATATCCCCTGGGGTTAATCCGTCCTCCAAGACAGAGAGAGAAATACTGTGCCCTGCAGCATTAAGTACTATGCTGCACTGTTAGCACACAGGTTTTTGTGGTTGCTCTGCCTAAAAAAACAGGGCTCCAATTTACTCTTTGTCCATTTCAAAAGAGTTAACGGTAGAGCTCAACAGTCCCCAGAGACTGGGTCGGGTGAACTCAAGAGTCACCGCATTTTTTAAGGTAAACAGAAAAACAGTATTTCGGCTTAATCACTAATAAAGAAGTTTTTTGTTTTTTGAGACAGGGTCTTGCTTTGTAGTTCAGGCTGGCCCTGAGCTCAGCCTCAAACTCACAGCAATCCTCCTACCTCTGCCTTCTGAGTGCTGGGATTACAGGCACGAGCCACCACGCCTGGCATCGTGGTGTGCGGTACTGATTGGGGGTGAGCGTGAATCACCGCCTGGCATTGTTGTACCTGGTTTTCGGGGATTGAACTCAGGTCCTCGGTGTTTGCGAGGCACGCGCCGGAACCACTGAGCTAAATCCCTGGCCCTATATTTCTATTTTTTAATGTGTTTATGTAACTATATTTATTGTAGTTAAAACCCAATTATATATCCCCATATAGTCTACATAATGTATTTCTTTTTTTTTTTGAGACAGGGTCTCACTTTGTGGTTCACGCTGGCCCTGAGCTCAGCCTCAAACTCACATCACAGCAATCCTCCTGCCTCTGCCTCCTGAGTGCTGGGATTACAGGTGTGAGACACCATACCCAGCACTGTGGTATGTGGTACTGGTTGCTACTGGGCGTGAGTCTCCACACCCAGCATGGTATGTGGTTTCCAGGGAATAGAACCCAGACCCTTGCACTTGCAAGATAGGTGCCGGAACCACTGAGCTAAATCCCCAGCCCTAATAAAGAAGATTTTGAATAGGGAGGATAAAAATCAGGATTGATGCATTGATGAACGGCATTTAAAATATATTTAGACCTTATCCATCATTTTTCTTTATGTAAATACATAGCCTTGATCCAAACAAATATTTCAAAACAAATATACACATATGCAAATATATATATGGAGATCTCTCTTCTATAAAAGCAGCTATCTGTCTGTACATATAGGAAGCTTTGGCCTATTCAAATTTTATTTTCTCAAGCATCATGATATATTGAAGGGGTCGTCTCTGGGCATCTTGTAGGTACGAGGCAGCCGTAGTAAGGTGGGGAAAGGAGCTGGCCGTGGGGCCAGAGCTCCAGGTTCGAATTTCATTGCTGCTACTTATTAAGCGTGGGATGAATTTCTAGTCATTAAACACCCCTGAGGGTCAGCTGCCTTATTTGTGAAGTAACTGCCTTAAATGCCTACTTGACATGTTTGTAGTATGGTTAATAATTTAAATACATGAAAACACTTTGTAACTATCTATAGCACTATAAAATAAAAGATGTATTCAAGCATTTAAAACTTCCATTTGCCACATATTGCTTGGTATCTCAGTGTTTCTTTTATTTGCATTCAAAAGCAACATCTAGATATTTATGTGTGTCAAAATGCAAGGTGGTATGAAAAATGATGTTCATCTAAGAGTTAAAAATACACGGTGGTGGTTGCTTTCAACAGCAAAACTTTAAATGGCGAATAATGCTCTGGCATTGGCTTCCACACCAGCCCTGAAGTAAGAAGAGAAGGCAAAACTGTCTGGAACTTTCAACTGTCTGGAAGGACAGGACGAACACTGATGTCCTGCATGGAATACGGGCACTTTGCACAGGTGACCTCATTTAACCTTCACAACGACTCTTCAAGGCGGCATTAGCATTTCCATGTCTTCACAGAAAGTGAAGCTCAGGCTGTGTCTCCCAGACCATAAGAGGACGCGTCAGGTGCAGCCCAGGTCTACAGGACTCGCAGGCTCCCAGCCTTGGCTACTAGGCCACTTGCTCCACATCTTGGATGGGGCAGATGTACACAGAAGCAAAGCTCAGCGTCCTGAAGGACACGCAGGCTGTTCTCTTACCTTCTTTAAGTCTTCCATCCTCTGCAGCTGACCCATTGGGGAAAATGGTCTTGACAAAAATCCCCATTTGGCCTCGAATGCAGTCTCGACCTCCAGCAATGCTAAACCCAAGACCCTACGTTCAAGGCAGAAGGGAGAAGGTTGGTATTTGCAGTACTTAGGTGAAGGCATCCTTAGCCCCAGAGCATCTGTTTTCAGTGTTCTTCTTTTTCTCTGGATATTGGGCATTGAACTCAGGACATTGTGCTCGCCAGGCAGGTGTGGCAAACTTCAGAGTCATTCTTAATTGGCCTTGAAGTTAAGCCATAAATTCAAGTTCACATTCACTTCCTCATCTCCCTCCTTAGATCTATTTGAGTCACATTAGCTATGTACATTAAAGGGAAGAAGTTTTAAGTTTAAACATGTGCCTTTGTTAGTATCTCATAATCTTTGTCCTCCAAGCATGGCAGTTTCACTGGATCAATTAAATAACTCCAGAGAATCATTTTATACTACATAAATGCCATAGTTTTTAATTTTAGTCTTTCCTTATCAGTAAGACCATATCAATGTGGATATTTTGATGCTTATGTATCAAGTTGTTCCTCTCATTTTCTTTATGATAATGAGGCCCTATGAAATTCATTCCTTAGGGTAACTGGGAGCACCCCCTGACGACATGGATTCTAAGTCTCCTTTAACGAAGGTAAAAGTTAAAGGTCATGGGTTCAGTTCTCAGAACCAGCACCCTAGCATCCAGGTGACAACTTACACATTAAGGGCAAGACGGACGAGTCCCAGGGCCTCCACTGTGAGGCCCACGGGAAACCTACATGAAGATCACTTCATCTGTCCCTCTTTCTATCCGTTACTTTCTATTTCTTATAAAGACAGATAGTAAAAATAAATGCTAAAAAACTAACCATTTAAAAGAACAAACCAAAGGGCCGATAAGAAATATAGAGATAGGTCTTTCTCATATGGGAAGGGGATTAAGAGAGAGGGAAAGGGGAAGGGAAAAGGGGCAGAAAACAAAAAGAACCGAGGCATCACGTACACTTATCCACTCCCCACAAGATATAACCATTATGTATTAGAAACATGTACTAATAAAAAATAAAAACTGAAAAAGCCCTTCCGAAAAGCGTCTGCAGCAGAGGGCCTACCTTGCCCTTTTCTTTGTATAGCCCAATGATGGAGATCACAGACGGTCGGATGAGTCTCCAGGGAGACTCCACATGGGTCGTGCTGAGGGATCGGGTGGACTTCTTCACGATGTGGTACTCCTAGATGCCAGCACACAGGAAGGTCAGCAACACGCACGCTCATTTACCTTGCTGTGGGCTCTGGCACACGGATGTGCTCAGCCTTTGCAAATATCAGTTGTCTTTTGTGTTATCCAGGGGTTTCCTTTCGACCCGTCTTTGTTCTAGGGGCTTAAAGAAAGTTTACGACCGATGCTACCGGAGGAAGACCACTGGCTGCCGTGCTCCCCCCGTGAAGAACTGTGTGGAGATCACAAGGCACTTGTGCTTCTCTTTCCTTGACCACAGGCTGCAGATCCAGCTGGCAGAATGGAGTCGGGAGGCAGAAACCGAGAGGCCTCAAAGATGGGGGACAACCACTCTGTGCTTGGCCCTCCTTGGAAGGCACCCCAATCCCTGCCTCACCCTAAGTTCATAGTCACAGTCACAATGTAGAGCTTCACTTGAGTTATTCAAAACTCAACAAGCCCTCTTTTCTTATACAATGGAAACCACAAACCCAGAAAACTATTATTCCCCATAAAACATCCCGAGAGACGACAGTGCTTCGGCTGTAATCCCTCACATTTGGAAAATAAAATATTTTCCCATAAGCTACACTTTCCCTTCCTGGAACACAGCAGCGCAAATCTCAATTCCTTTTTCATGTCCCTCATGTAAAGTATTCCTGTGTTCATGGGGTGCACTGTTTATAACATAAACGAAGAGATTAAACGATCATTGCTAGCTCACTACCATCATCTAGCTCGTTATGCTTCTTACTGTCTTAAATGATGCAAATATTCTAGCACAAGCCACACTTTACTGTGAGGAAAAGATGCACGGAAAAATGGTTTTTACCTTTAACTCATGTGTGCTACGTTCAAATGTAGAGATGAGATGTCCCTCAATGACATTTTTGTATTTCTGGCAGCTTAGGACAATTATACTGTGCAGTTTTACTGCATATCTGCCAGTAACGTAGGCCTCCCAGACTTGGTCTCATTAAATAAATGATGTGGGCTTGGCGAGGTTGCTCTTCTTTTACTGAAATCAATGCAGAGATGCCAGACCCAGCCCATGGTTTCCAGCTCTCAAATGCAGAGGTTTGCATGTGACCTCACTGGGGGACTCTTTCTCTCAACAGCCTTCAACATTATCTTACTCAATCTCCCTTTCGGAACCACTGGAGCCCAGAGCCTACATGCTTTCCAGGTCTGGGCCTCAGTGGCCCCACTGACTTTACACACTTACACTGTCTGATATGATGGCCCTTTTCTACTAGGGGCTGTTTCTATTTAAACTGAGAGGGACAAAGAGTACAACCGCACTCCTCAGTCTCACGAGCCACTTCCAAGGTGCTCAGCAGAGAAACAGCTGCCATCTTGGATAGGAGGAAAAGCAGTCCGGAGCTGAAGGTTTCTCAGGCTACTCTATTCTAAGCAGGACTTTTTAGTGGAGGGAAAGAGAACAGGAAAAATGAAAGGTGAATCCTCGAAGAAAAATAAAAAAGGCAAGCAAGTAAGATGATGGAAAGAGGAAAATTTGAAGGGGGAAAATTTCTTTTCTGAAACACTCATGCTAGACTGTTCCTGATTCCTGGAGGTCTCGTTAGGAGCAGATGTTTCTGGGTTATAAATACGGTCAGGTTCCTCTGTGGGTCAGCTGCAAAATCATCATGTCAACACGAGATCATCAGCCACGATGGCAGTAAACCCCCTCATCTTTCACACACACTGCACAGCCTGACAATGTGCCTCTCATCACTTTTTGGTCTTCTCCTGTCTCTGTGGGCCCCACTGGATGATTCCGAGCTGGCCAGAGATATGTTTGTTTCTAGTCATGGGTTTGGGTGCCTTTTTTTTTTTTTTTCCTGAGACGGGGTCTCGCTTTGTAGTTCAGGCTGGCCCTGAGCTCACTATGCAGCCCAGGTGAGCCTGGAACTCACAGCAATCCTCCTGCGTCTGGGATTACAGGTGTGAGCCACCACGCTTGGCACTGTGGTACGTGGCACTAGAGATTGAACTTAGGACCTTGTGCTTGCCAGGCAGACGCTGGAACCACTGAGCTAACTGCCTGGCCCAGTCTGGATGACTTCTAAGAGATCCCCTACAATTCCTTCTCTTCACTTCTTCTTTTCCTCATACCTTACCCTCCTTGAGCTGTCTTTGGGTGAACCCAATACCCAGCCCTGTTTGGTCAGCAGCTGCCTCTGAAACACAGGCACATTTTTCTTCTGGTCAGGTGAAGAGCAGCAGAAGCAAAACAAAAATACTTGATCCTTGTGCAAAGTGACCACTGGACCAAAGTTCATGTACTTTTCTGGTGTATCACATTGAGCAAAATATTACATTTCTTTGAGATTCACCTGTTCCAAAATCTTCATAACACTAAGGACCAACCCAGCTCATTTGACGCAGGACCTTCAGAACTCTACCATCTCTGAGGCTCCAGACACTTCTGGGTGTCACTGACGCTTCACCTTCCTCTAGTTCTATTTCAGGGACAAGATGGGGACAAGATGCCAATGGTTTCCTCTCAGCCTTCTGGCTGATGGTGCCGGGACTCAAAGAACCTCATCATTTCCCTATAAACTGAGTTTACCTCAACTTGATTGAGGTTCTAGGGGTCTGGGGACAATGTGACTGAGGAGGAGCCGGGGCTCTGAGAGGGACAGGTCTGGGATACTGAACCCCTGATTTCACACCTCTTTATGGTCCTGTGGACGCTGGCTGTTTGCATAGTCACTGTGTAAGAGGCACAACCCAGGTGTGGCACACGCGTGTCTGCACATACACACCCGTACAGTCCTGATGCTAATGTGAGGCACTCTGATTAAGTAAGTGGTGGTGGCTCACCACAGACTGCGAGACGCCATTGTTTCCTGGCAGTTGAAAACAACTCTCGGCTCCAAAATGCACAGGAGGAAGGGCATCACGATGTTAAGATCCAACGAGAGGTTATTTCCCCTTGCTCTTTCCGACTAGGAGGCCTACTCCCTTTCTAGTCCACCTGGGTAGACTTCACTCTCTCTACCATCTCATTAGCTCTAAATACTAGAAGTCCACACAGACGAGCAGAGCTTAATACCAAAGCCCAAAGCCCTTGCGAGTATCCGACATGGGGGGGAGGGTTGGAAACATCCTCTTTGGTTGGTAACCACACACCATGCCTGGAAGCCGGCAAGAAGCACCATAGCCCAGGACTGACCTGTCCTGTCCCAGAAGCCTCCAGAAGCTGAGGAAGAGAGTGCTTCCGGCCATCTCGGGAGACCTCCAGCATCCTGATACGAGGGTCTCCATTGCGCACCATCAGCTCGTTATATTCTTCGACAGACTCTAGTCGGTGGACACCCCCTTGAAAACAGAGGCAGGAAAGTGTGCGTTGATATGTGAGGAGCAGACTCTTAAGAGCATCCACAGGCACAAAATGGGTGCATTCACACACATACGCATGGCTATAGAAGGCCTGGCACCCAAGAAGCCCGGAGCACCACGCTCACCATGTCCCACCACCAAGTGCGTACAGGCACTCTGCGTGCTGCGGTCACTCATGCCCAGCTATGAGAACTGCTTGTTTTGGAAATGGCCAGTTGGCTAAGGGGCAACAAATATATCTGACCCAACACAGACGTAGGTGGGGTGAAATAAACAATAGGGGGCCGTAAACAACCATGGAAGAAAGGTCATCAGCAGGGAGAGAAGAGCACATCCTTGGCAGGGTCCCAGTGTCGGGCAGATGCCTTTATCTGATGTGTGGGAATGATAAGTAGACAGAGAAAATGTATCGTTTACACAATGGACTACTTAGGAAATGTATGTATCTTGAGATCATGATGTTAAGTGAAATAAATCAGACACACAAGCTGACATATCACATGGCTTATTCATATGAGAAGCCTAAAATATAAATACAGAGTAAAACGAAAGACGGACAACAGCAGGACGGGGATTTAGCTCAGTGGTTCTGGCGCCTGCCTTGCAAGTGCAAGGCCCAGCGTTTGATCCCCTGTAACCAGATACAACAATGCTGGGCGTGGAGACTCATGCCCACCAGGAATCAGAACCACACACCACAGTGCTGGGCATGGTGGCTCATGTCTGTAATCCCAGTACTTGGGAGGCAGAGGCAGGATTGTTGTGAGTTTGAGGCTCACCTGGGCTACACAGTGAGCTCAGGGCCAGCCTGAACTACAAAGCGAGACACTGTCTCAAAAACAACAACAAAAAAAGAACAACAACAACAAAAAAAGACAACAGCAAGTAGGGAGGCAGATCTTTTTCAAAGGGAGAGGGAGGAAATAGGGATGAAAAAATGAATCAAGATGTGCGATATGCACGTACCAACTCCACCAAGGAATGTAAACATGATGTGCTATGAACATGCAGTAATGTCTTAAAATTAATCCAAGGGGAGAAAAATCCCTTTCACCTAGAATATAAAATTTACAGAAATGTGCATAAACATGAAGTATACAATTTACTAAAATTCCACAAAACGAACGTACTACTGACCAATATCCAGATTGTCACAGAACATTAAGCAGAAGCCCCAAGCTCCTTTGCGCTGCTGACCGTCCCTTGCCCGGAGGTGCCCACGATCCTGACTTTGGGCATCACACGCTGCTTTTGCTTGTTTTTGAACTCTATATCAATCAATGCACAGGTACAAATTCTCAATGTTGAATGTGATCATAATGTATGTATAAAATGTACCAGTAAAATCAATAAAAAAAGAATATGTACTGTTTAAAGACATCTGGCTCCTTGTTCTTAACATTTATTTGTGAAATTCAACTGTGTTGTTTGTACACCAGCAGCTTCTTCCCTTGTATTCTGTGTGGCACTTCACTGTATAATCATACCCCTGTTCACTCTATCAGCAATGGACACTTGGTTATTTCTAGCTTTTTATCTAGATTTTCTATCCAGCAAGCATATGTGGACTACTGGCGATGAAATCCAGGATATCGAGAGCTGGTGATTTAGCTCAGTGGTTCCGGCACCTGCCTTTCAAACACAAGGCCCTGGGTTCAGTCCTGCTAACCACATACAACAAAGCCAGGTGTAGTGGTTCATGCCCACCAGCAATCAAAACCACATATCACAGTGCCACCATGCCCGTAAACCTAGCACTGGGGAGGCAGAGGCAGGAGGATTGTTGTTTGAGGCTCACCTAAGCTACATAGTGAGCTCAGGGCTAGCCTAAACTACAAATCTAGACCCTCTCTCAAAAACAGAAAAAAAAAAAAAAAAAAAAAAAAAAAGGAAAGAAAGAAATCTAGGGCCTCACGCAGACCAGGAAAGCACTGTACCACTGAGCTAGCATCTACCGCTGAAAACTTTCTTCACGTTTACAGCTTTGTGATCCACAAGCGGTCTTTGTCTCCTCCTCTTCTCTTTTTTCCTCTTCTTTCTCCTCCTTTTAATAGCATCCCAAAAATGTGGAAAACATTTTTATGTTGTAGGCCACACAAATTAAGCCCAGGGCTACAGAACACCTGGTTACTGCAGCTTTATGTACACATATCATTTCTGGCGGTACTACCTAGGCATATAGGGGCTAAACACAGGAACGCATTACCTTTGCCAATGACGTCTCACCAGCACGCTGCCCCCCCCGCACCCTCCTCCCAGCTGGCAGTGCCAATCTTCAGTGTTAGCTGTCCTGGTGAGCACAAGGTGGGGTCTCGGCATGTTTTTAACTTGCCTTTTTCCCAGACTAATTTCTGAAGATGTTCCTTTTTGTATATTCATGTTTTTCTTTTTTTAAGGTATCTGTTCAAGTCTTCTACCTATTGTTTTATTGGATTTCTGTCATTTTCTCGATAATTCATAGGTTTTTTTGAGACAGGGTCTCACTTTGTAGTTCAGTCTGGCACTGAACTCTCTATGTAGGTCAGGTGAGCCTCAAACTCACAGCAATCCTCCTGCCTCTGCCTCCTGAGTGCTGGGATTATAGCCACGAGCCACCCCACCTAGCACTGTGGTGAGTGGCATCAGGGGTTGAATTTGGAACCTCACACTTGCCAGGCAGACGGCGGAACCACTGAGCTAAATCACTGGCCCATAACACAGTTTTTACTTATTTGTAATATTTTAGATTATAAATCCTTTGTGGGAATGATGTTATTATAAATATCCTCTCCTGTCGCACTTTGCCATTTCACTGTCTTAATGGTATTTCTAAATGAACAGAATTTCATGGCGTTGACACTGTACAGTGCAGTCATGCCTAGCTTAACAACAGGGGTATGTTTTGAGAAAAGTGTTGTTTGGCAATTTCGTGGTCATGTTGGCATCACAGAGGGACTTTTACAGAAGAAGACAGCTAGGATGTCACTGGCTGATACTCATATGGGACCACAGTTTCACATGTGACCTAGTTCTGACAGAAATATCATTATGTAGTGACTGAATAAATACCACTTTTTAAGCTTTGTGGTTAACACATTTAAATCCTGTTTATTCTTAGTAGTAACAATTTTTAAAGATACCTTTATCAATACCTAATTTATATTATATGCTATTTGAAAATAATTTAAAGGCCGTTAAGTGACGATGCAATTACATGGGAATATAGCAATAATTGCATCATAATGCTTATACACTCTCTATATTGTATATGTTTTCTTGAAAATCTCTACATGAACACAAGGTTTTTTTGGAATACCAAGTTCTCCTACACTGTGGTAATTCACTCATGACCGAAAATTTTAAAAAGAATATATTGATGAGTTTTTCATAGCAATGAAAACAAGTATGCTGATATAGTCATAATGGCTATCACTAAAGACTTGGCCTTTCCAAAGCTAAATATTAACTTTGTGACGAAGGAATTTCACATTAAAAAAAAATGTGAACCAAAGGACCTTGCAACCAAGGAAAAATTTGCATTTCAAAAGATTATAAACCTCAGGGGTTAATTTAGATAGTCAAAAGTACCAAAATTAAAGGGTGATCCTGTTAACAAAAAAAGGAGGCACCGAGTAAGGAAAACTGAGGTTAGAAGACCAGGAAAATGATCTGTAAGATCATTTGGAGCCAGACTGAGCAGTACCCTGGAAGAAATGGATACACTCTTTACAGATGCTCTTTAATAGCTCATGACCGAGTAACTCATGAATAGATTAATCTCTCTTGGAACGCTTGCTCATCCGAGAAAGATTTATTCCAAGAAAATTCCTTTTGAGCTGTCAGGGAAGGACTTATCACCAACAAGAGAGAAGCCACACACAGCAGCACCCACCTAGAAGGCACTGAAACGCGAGCAGCGGGACGTGCCATTCAGAGAGCACGCCCCCCAACATCCGGGTTACAGGACACATCGGAGTGGACCCCTGTAAAATCTCCAGGATATAAATCCGCAGGAACATATTTCACGGAACCGAAGCAAGGCCCAATTCCTTAAGCTCTTTAACATGTCTCCTGATTATTTTGTGGTTTTATCCCCCGCTGCTGGCTCTACGGATCTGCTGTATCCTGATGACTGTCAGAGGAAATGATCTGTGCTTCCCTCCCTTTTCCAAAACTGGGGAATTTAAAAGTCACATTTTGCCCAACTTTGCCAGCACTCTCCTATCCTACCCCACCCCCTAATGCTATGTCTTTTATCCTAATAACTGACAGGCTTAGGATTGAGTTGCTATTGCTGACAGATTACACTGGATCTTTCAAATGGCTGAGGAGGAAAAAAATAATTGTCAAAAACTTCTCCGAGCATTCTGGGCGCCATTGTCTCTCAGTCTCGTTCACCCTGCTCCTGTCTCAGACCTCTGCTCTGCCCCTTCTACCCTACAGAGTCTCGTCAGCATCCTCCACCCCTTTACCTTCTGAATACCTCCCTCAGCCCCGCGATGGGGGCACTTCCAGACTGTGCACCTGTCATGGCCCCCCCTGTGGCTGATATCGGGAGGCTGGACGACAAGTTCTTGTGAGGCCCTTCCTGCCGGAGCCCATTCAAATGTCTTCCCCTCGAGGGACAAAGAGAGGGAGGAACAGTATAAATGAAGAGGAAAATAAAAACGCTACTGAACACATCGTTATGACAACCGTGTTCCAACTGTGGCAAGGACCTGCTGTGAGACAGGAGGTGCCACGTGCAGCTCACCGCCCCATCTTCCAACAGGGCGTGGCACTCAGCAGGCACAGATGGCAGGGCCAAGAACATCAGGACCTTCATTTCACACATGAGCGAGTTGGGGCCCCAGTTACCTGCTTGTCACCTGTCCCACCTGAAGTGGGCGCCTGGGAACCAAACTGATACCCAAGAGTGCCTCCCCTGCTCTACATTTCCTCGTCACAGCCTTGGGCATCCTGGGAAGGACACAGAAGAGACGGTGGCGTTCCTCTGCGGCAGATTGTGGCCAGTCCTGGATTGGTGACTCAGATAAACAAGCTAATCACTTTAAACTAACAGTGTGGACAAAATCAGAAAATCACATCTGGAAGGTACTGTGACATTTGAACCTAGGAAGCTCAAGACTAGGAAGAGAGGGTGGGGGATTTAGCTCAGTGGTTCTGGCATCTGCCTCCCAAGTGCAAGGCCCCGAGTTCGATCTTTGGTACCACATATCACAAGGCCAGGTGTGGTGACTCACACCCACCAGCAATCAGAACCACATACCACAACGCTGGGCATGGTGGCTCACACAATCCCAGCACTCAGGAGGCAGAGGCAGGAGGATTGCTGTGAGTTTGAGGTTGGCATGGGCTACCTAGTGAATTCAGTGCCAGCCTGAACTACAAAGTGAGACCCTGTCTCAAAAAAAAAAAAAAGAAAAAAAAAAAAAAAAAAAAAAAAAAAAAAAAAAAAAAAGAAAAAAACCCTGGGAACAGAATTCTTTTCACGCTCCCCCGGAAGCCCAAGGATGGGAACTGAATGCTGACCAGGAGGCAGATCCTTTTCCTGGCTTGGACTCAGGGACCTCTGAGATTCTCTTAACTTTTCACGTTTCGCCCATAAAATGGGGAATGTGACTGCACTGGTTCCAAAGGTCCCTGTACTTCCTCAGGGCTCTTGCGCTATCCTGAGACCCGGTTTATAAGGTGTTGACAAACTCTGTCAAGGCAGCTGACCTCAGGGCACCTCTGGCCCTGTCACTCCCTCCCACACGGGCCTCCGTGTGTCCCTATCAGTGCTCTCAGGGCTGCAAGGTGCCCGGTCACCGTCTGGGCCAGAGTGCTCGCAGCATCTCCGTCCGCCACTACTCATCACCAATTCTGGTCACAAATCCTTATCTTAACCTTTATTCAGAGGTAGCATTCACTACTTAATCATTCTGAGTTACAATAGAAAAACAATGCATTTTGTTAGTGGGTTTATAAACTGCTACAGTGTATGGCCTATCCGTATCCTACCTGAGAATAAACTCAGAGAGGGTGGGGCTGCGAGGGAGGGAGACGCTCTGGGCCAGCAGCACAGTCGCTGCCCTCTCCATTGACTTGGGCGGTAGAAGAGAAAAATGAGATTTTTGGATGTTAATATACTATGCATTGCATTAGATGCTTATATGTACATTGAAAAACTACAGCCAACCTTTCACAATATTACTTCCTTTTCTTCAGGTACACAAGCAGTTCAGGAGGTTAAATAACTAACCCAAAGGCGTGACAGAACTCAAGGGCTGAGGGCTAAGCCTGGATCCTATGCTTCCAAGCCCTTGTTTTGCTTCCACCCTGACAGTTCTTCCTCACACCAGTAGGCACAATACTGGGAGCCCGTGCCCCTGCTGGGGGCCCATGGAAACCCCCTCAACCCAGGGTTAATACTTTTAATGCAGAAAAAACCCTGAATACAGCAGTAATGAATAGGTCAAAAATATAACCCGTACCTTGATATCAGTGAAGTCCAATTTGTATTCTTCTTGGAAGAAAGGGCCCCTCAAGGCACAAGTACTGAGGCCACATGGACCCATCCCCCCTACACAGTCTTGACTTTCAACAGGTTCCTCTCAGGCTCGGGCCCGCTACTCTAGGGCACTGAGGGCAAACCTTTTAGAGCTTTCACTGGACAGCCACCTGTGTGACGTGTGCCATAGGTGCACACCCCCTTGCCTGGAGAAATGCCCAGGGATGTAGAACACTGAACCCACATATTCCAAAGGCTGCCATGACATCCTTTCTCCTGCCTGGTCGGGATGCTGAACTGACATTAGCTAAGTGGCCTTTGTGGCTTGTTCTGCTGGCTGAGCTTTAGGGGAAAGTGCACTTGCTGGGAAGACGGGCCTTTAGGGGTTGGCCACACTGATAAGGTCACCTAAAATCTTACTGCATCAAATGAACTAGATACATGGGAATTCACACTGCACCAGAGACACTCAGAGATGTGGACACTCATGAGCTTATGACTCACACGGAGACACATGGACTGCTAGGGTTAATGGGGCTGTTCAACCAGGAGCAGGCATCGTCACAGGAAAAACAGTTTGGAGTTTTTGGGGAGCAAAGGGCGCATCTTCTCCAGGTGTCATCTCCCAGGCCGAGGCCGGAAGCTGCCTGCAGGCCGGAGGGCTCTGGCCAGAACCCCACTCACCTGAAAGCCGACTCTTGAGCTTCACTTTGCTGCTCCCCTGTTTGGGACTTTGCAGGTTCCCCTTGGAGTCCTCAGGGCCGCACACATCTTGAGGCTCACTGATCCCAGGCATCTGCAAGGCAGAGAGCACAGAGCTGACGGACAGGTTGTCCCACGCTGTGACACTGCCCCTCCAAGGATTACCTCAGGGAGGCTGGGAGCAGGAGTTCACGTGTCACGTCACGTGACGTGACAGAAAGGCTCCCGGACAAAAGCAGCCTTTAGATCACTGGAGCTGGACGGCACACGCTCCCCACCCAGCGCGGGGCTGGACAGGCCTCCAGGCAGTGGTCTTTTTCACTCCACCTTAGAGGGACCTCATCGTCATGGTCATCCAGGGAAGTCAGTGGCAAAGCCGCAGCGGGAACTTAGGTGACTGAGAGTGCCTTGGGGGGTCAGTGCTTTTTCAGAAGCTCAACTTGCAACAAATGTTGCAGCAGAACTTTAAACCCTGTTTTGAGGTTCCTCAAATGTAGTCAATCTCTGATTGTGTGGCGGTCAGGTGACGACAGGCACACAGCACAAACAGTGGGGTCTTTTCTGAGACACGTGGTGGGCGATTTCATCATATCCCATGCGAATGGCACACAGTGTACCAACCCAGAGGACACGACGTGTCAGTCACTTGGCACGATCTTCGGACCACAAGAGATAAGGGGGCTGTAATCCTGCAGCCCTGGGTGTCACATGATGGTTTAGCTTCCGTCCAACTCTTGCTCCACGCACTATGTTCCTGGACACTGACTAAATACCTCCCAGGACCGAGTCCCCCCACCCTGTTATATGGCACAGCCCAGTGGTGACGCAGAATGGTTAACCCCGAGCCTACAAAACCAAACATGCGAAGAACTACAGTTATTAGACTGGAAAAGGAGATGTGAGTTTGGGAGTGTTTATTAAAAGATTATTTGGGTGGGCACACTTACATGTACCAAACAACCAAATTTTTATTTGAAATTTTATTTCCCTTTTAAGTTGTGGAGGGTAAAAGAAAGCACCTTATATTAAAATAGATAAACTACATCTGGATGTGGTGGTACATTTGAGAGGTTGAGGCAGGAGGATTCAAAATTTGAAGCTGGCCTTGGCAACTTAATAATCTAGACCTTATCTCAAAATGAAAAATTTAAAAAAAGGATGGAGATGTGGCTTGGTGTGAAAACCTTGGGTTCAACCCTCAGTTCAGGGAAAAAAGCCAAAAGATAAGGTTCATGCTAAGGAACACATACAATCAGCCCAGCTTCTTTAAAAAAGACATATGAGACATCTTTTGATGGATATTAGTCTAAAAATTGTATAATCATGAAACAGAAAATCCCTGACTTTAACAATAAGATTATAGATTAAATTCAGTGTGCAAAAATGTACCAAGTACACAGCTGGAGTCATCTTCTATGTAACCCTCCTTTCCTTAAGTAATTATTTATATGTAATATATAAAGTTGGGAAGATTCTGTCTTCTTTCTTAAGCTAACATCTTTGTAGATAAGAAGGAAGAATAAAAGCTCTGAGATTGAGGAAAAGACATTGAGAAAATAAATTAATCCTAACATAGAAAACAAAGATACCAAGTTTGCTGCCCTCATATTACAATGTCAGCGACTGGCAGGTGTCTGGGTGAAAGTTTATGCAGAAGAAGAGCAGAATCCTGAAGGTTATCTCAGAGATTTTCCACACAGATGTCTGTTCCAACCCCAAATTCCAACAGTGAAAAAGAACCAGCTCTGGGATGGGCCAGAAATCTGAGCCACATGCATCAAGGTGACACAGAAACATGAGTAACCCAGAGAGAACTGTGGTTAAGGCTTTATGGAAAGAACTTGTCTCTCGACTGCACGTAGTGATCACTGGAGGCCGAGTTACCAGCGGGTATACCAGCTGGCTGGGCTGTTCACCTACAGGAAGGCAGCCCTCCGTCGGCAAGCCAGTCCCTCCTCTGGTGGGCGGTTCAGGACATGGCAGCCAGCGCTGGTTTATCACACAGGAACCTGACAGAGTGCCTTATTATTGTACCTGTTTGCAATGCCCTTAAGGGAAGGAAATCAGCCCAGCTTCTGTTTCTGGACTTGGGATGTATCCTTCTTTCACTTTCCCCTCTATCTTCTCAGCACAGTCTCAAGTCTTCACAAAACCGGAGAAATTCTGTGACAAGTGTTTACAACAGTACCCAAGAGGGAAAGTGGCCTGCCCAAGACCTTTCAGCTCATTACAGACAAGGCTTCAACTTGACCTTTCTCATTTTGACTTCCAGCTCCTAGATTTATTGGAAATCACCCCTCGCACACAAAGGTGCTTTGTAATTAAACGAATGATACAGTCAGTACCAAGCAAGTCTTTTTTTCCATTTCATTTTCACAGCAAATAGATACAGTGGTACCTTGATTCAGGAACTTAATTTGTTTTACAGTTTTAGAAAAGATGGCCATGGCTGTGTTTGTGGGACAAAGACAGCTGTAGTCATGTCTGTTGCCTGTTAGAGTTTCCAAACAAAAACACAATTCTGCCAAATTGCTTCTATCTGTGAACCAAAGTGTTTGCAAACAGAAGAGTTTGTGAACTGAGGTGCAGCAAGGAAAATAATATCTCAATGTGACAGATGAGGAAATAAAACTGAGACCCTTCCATAACATTTTTCTGTTTATAATATATATCACGGACCTAGAGTAGACAGTGTAAGAAGGAAGAACACGCAGTAAGTGGTGTTGAGTCACCAAGGATTAACATGCACTGCATCAACCAGAGACCCAGCTGGTATAAACAGAAGAGATGTAAACTCTTACTTCAGAAGATGGCAGAGGTGGTTAAGAGTCTCAGAGGAACAATTTTTTGTCTTAATCCCCAAATGCATCAAAAAATGAAATGAAATTTAATTTTCACAACCAACGAAATGCTAGTCAGATTTCTTGTGCCAAAGAAATCTTATGACAAAGACAGTGTTATGTGCCACCCAGTGGCTAGAGCCAGTGTGAGCCTGGAGACAGCGCCAAGTACCGCAGAGGGTGCAGTGCAGAGCTCCGGACAGGAGCAGAATCGTACTTCAGGGGCTCAGGGAGGGCTCCTCACTACACCACCATGGAAGTCAGACGGACAGGAGAACCCGAGGGAGCAAGAGGGAGAAAAGGCCTGACTTCCTTCCACACTAAGCCCCTTCCTGCAATGACACCCAACCATTCTTAAGGCTCAAATGCCCTCCTCCTATGCCGTGCCCCTAACAATGTCACATTGGGAATTAAGTTTCCAACTCATGAACTTATTCAAATCACAGCAACAGGCTTCTGAATTTAAATGGGGCTATTTCTTCCTGAAACAGAAAACTGGTTTGTTATGATGTTAGGGGACATATAATTGAGGGGACAGGAAATGGGCTACTTAAGAAATATTGTTCCAGGTTATAGCAGAAAGTAGCAGCACATAAAGTGTGACTTGGATTACAATGAGCTTCTCTTTAGTTTTATACTATTGTCTGACACTTTTAGATTTCCTTTATGGTGTATATTTCTCTCCATGCACACAGAAAAAAGTGAGTTTTTCTGAAAGTCATCTTACTTGTTCTAAAATTTCTAAGGTGGAATTTGCAGAAAATTTTCCTTGAAGGCTTTAAATTCACCAAGACAACTGATACGATCTCTCATGTGTTAGGAATTGTAATTTATGTGCTACAAAAGTGATAACATTTTACTCTAGAATCTAATAGAATTTGCATTTTCACATTTGCGTCCCTTGCGCATCTTGCTGACCTGCAACCTACGAAATTCTCTCAGTGAAGAAGCATTTTTAGCTTCTGGTTTTGTGGGGAGCAGTGGCCAGAGTGCTCGAGAATCTGGCTGCCTGGGCACAAATACTCATTGTACCGCACTGTTAGCAATTTTGTCCTGTTAGTCAACTTCCTTGGGCTTTGAGGTCCTTGGCTGTTAAAATTATATGGCTTTCCAGTTACCAGGGACAGATTTCCCTCTTGAAAACATACTTGCAAGGTAGAAGAGGGAAGAGGGAGAAAGAGAGAGAGAGGGAGGAGAGTGGAGGTCCCCACAAGGAAAACGAAAATAGAAGACAATGGCAAAGCAGTCAAAGGTGTGGTGGCAGATCTGATTTGCACTGAATTCTAACTGGGATCAGAGAAAGTTGCTGTTCAGCAACTCAGTTGCTCAGCGAACCTTCAAAGTCCAGGAGTTGCCAACAGAGGACCCCGGAGTGGGCATGAAAGTAAGGCTGGAGCACAGGTACAAACAAGTGCACAGTAATCCAACAGGTGCTCCCGATTTTGAGGGAAATTTCTAGGGACCAGGCATGACCTAGATAGCTTTTATGTGCATCAGAATCACCTCTAGAGCTCTTAGGAGCACAAAGGTCTGGGACTGCAGGAGCAGCACAGGGCCTGAGGCTCTAGAACTCACCAAAGATTTGGGGCAAATGAAGCAGCATTCAAAGGAGATGAGGGATGGGGCTCAGTTTCCCCAGTTCTCCATACCTTCACGGAGTTTACTCTAGAGATGGAGAATGGGGAAATGCCGCTTCCCAGCTTCCAAAGGGAGACCGCTCGTCAGACACAATGTGAGAGACGCCATGCTGTTCTCTGTTTAGTATGTGCTGATTTTAACCACCAATTATCAAACCTGCCCCATTCAGCATTTGAACTATAAGCAGGTGAGAAAGTATGGGCAGGCCTGGGGTGTGGCTCGTGGTGGAGCGCTTCCCTGGCACATGTGAGGCCCCGGTCGGATCGACAGCACTACAAAATGAACAAACAACAAACAACAAATAAGCACACAGAGCAGAGTGTGATTCCCAACTGCCTGAAATAATTCTTTCACTAGAGAAAATGGAACAAATAGTATTTACTTTTGTTTATTTTTTAAAACAATCCCTTTATTGGAATAGGGAAACAAGTGTGATACAAAAATCCACATTCCTGAAAATGTGGAAATACTCGTACTCTTTAATTTTGCTGCTAAAGTTTATGGCAATATTACTTAAAATGACTAGACAGTGCTAACTGCAGAACTTTTAATGTAACTATACTTAGACATACAAAATAACACATGCTTTACTTATATTACCAAGAGTCTAAAGACAACCAAGAAGTGTCCATCAGTAGGGTATCTCCTAGATAGACTGCGGCAATAGTATTTACTTTTAAAGGGATAAAATTATCTTGTAACTATCTTTTGGGGTTATAAGGAATATTCAGTAGGAATGCATTTGGGAGTAATAGTAAAAACATATATTGTAGAAGTGCACAAAGTTTAGTTGAGGTAAAAACACAACACAACACAAGGTTCAAGCATTCTCCCCAGCAGAACAGAAAAAAAAATCCTGAGTAAATTCTGAAAGGAAACAGTTAGTTTTGTTACCCCGATGAAAAAAGACCTGAGACATGTATGAAATTAGAAGAATCCAAAGGCTGTAAAGGGAAGAAATGCCAGGGAGGAGCCCGCAGATGTCTACGAAGTACAACCGGACGGGGCTGGTGCGCATGATTGGCTGATTCCGAGGGGTGGCAACAGTCAAGATGCACTTGAAAAATAGACATTTTATTATACAAAAGAGTCTTTGATTTTCTTTCTAAATTACAGATCTCATATGAGAGAATCTACATTAACATTAAAAAAAAAATCTGAGTCAGAAAAAGGAACAGAAGAGAGAAAAGAAAGGCCTCCAAACTCTGCAGGCAGAGCTGTGAAAGATGAAAAAGAAGCCATTTAAGCAGCAAGTGAAAAAGAAATTCAAGTGAGGCTTCACCGAAGAGAGGGGATATAAAACACCGGAGGTGTGTCCAATTACTGACCAAAAATATGTAGCCGAACGTGATGCCACTTGACCCTTGAACATTTAAAACCCAAGGAAAGATGAACCTCAAGATGCAGGTGGCAGCGACGTCGGCCTTGACCAGCTCATTAAGGGCAGAGGCTATAGAATCGTCAACAGCAAGTATGCTTCATGAAGCTCTAGAAGGGGTTTCCCCAGCCGAGCAAAGGGAGGAGAGACCCTGCTTTCTTCAGTCTCTGCAACACTACGCCCAGAGGCAGTAGGAATGGAAAATCCCTGCTCCGGAGAACACAGCAGCCCCAGTCCAGGCACAATCCACAGCGGCTCATGCAGTGAACCTTCGAGTTACAACTGGCCTGACATACAAACAATATGGGTTATGAAATGGAATTTTAGTTTTAACATATGAACAAAGTCTTGACTTATAACCTGAATGCCAGCCCCTTTGTGCTTCTAGATGGTCTCAGATCGAGATTTAACCCTTAAAGAGTTCTGAAAGGAGCACAACAACATCTTTTCCTATGCGGGGTTCATTGAGAAATCCTGAGACAATGTCTCTCTAAAGACACTGAGACTTGCCTATACTAGGAGAGAGACTTTGAAGCCCGTGTAAAGAAGCCTGAGTCTTCAACTGAGAAATCTGAGTCACAACTGGCCCTGGAGAATGAACTGAGTTCTTAAGCCAAGGGTCTACTGTGTTTTTGTTTCAAAGTGAAAACTCTAGTCAATTTAATGTAAGTTCATGGTCACAAACTCTTGACAGTTGTCACACACTGATTGGCATCAGTAAGAGAAACCAAGAATACTCTCATCATCAGCCTTCCTTTCCCTGATATTACTGAGTATCTCTGCTATTGCGAGTTGTGAGATGACTCTCCAGGGGTCTCGAATTTCTGTGTGGCTTGGGAACAGAAGCACAGGCTGCCCCTCACTCCATTAGCTACCTTTTCCAGAGAAGTCACAGAGTGAATAGCCTTGAAAGCTGGGGATAGTCTCCCAGGAGGAATGCATACGCTTGTTTACTGTCTAGTATAAGGAGGATAATGAGTCTGTGCATGGGGCAAAGGTTATAGTCTCATGGCCTGTTATAAGCCTGAAGTTTCCTATGTTTGGGTGTCTCATCTGCGATACCTTGGGAGTCATCCCACCTGAGTCCTCTGTGCCACTGCTGTGGGACTTGGGGGCCTAATGAAAATGATTTGAACACAAAGTTCTAAACTAAGATCAAATCCTAAATGGAGAAACAGCTAAAATCCAGTTGATGTGCCATGAGTAATAAAGTCCCTGTGTCGAAGCCAGGAATCTCATTGTCCTGCCAGAAGACACTTTAAATGGCCCAGGAAGCCCCGACTTGGGAACATTTCAGATGTGAACTTTCACAGGTGTCCTGTGTAAGCCTTACTTTGTTGGGTTACTAACGAACTGACTCGCGAACATTCTGGAACGGAACTCGTTTGTCAGCTGCGGACCTACTGCAGTGTAAGAAAATCTCACTTTTGTTTTTTCCTTTACATCTTTTAACATTATCTCTGGAAAAACTAAGTCGTATTCTAGAACACTATGTTGCCTGGGACAACTGTCTATTGCTTACAGTAGGGCTTATTTTTTGAAATGATTGGAATACAGGGATATGGTTTTAATATGACGGTGATCCTTTTCCTGTAAGTCACTAAAAAGTAAAGCATGAGACAGAGAGAGATGTGCTGTTGACCAAACTCAACTTTCTTGAGCTCTAAGAAACCGTACTTGTTCCAGGGAAACAGCCAGGCCGCAGATGCTGAGGATGTGGCCTCTTTCCAGCATTCAGTATCAAGACTCTCACAAGTGTTGACGGAGCAAATAAGACACAGAAGAGATCAAAGGAGACCACTAAATGCTGTTTTTTTACTGGAAAACTAACCGGTTGAGGAAACTAAAGATTGGATGTTAATTACTTCAGATTTTAACATCGCTGGATTATGACCTGCTAGGGGTTTAAAGTAGTTGGCATTTACTTGATTATCATCATTATGTTGACATGTGATATCATCACAGAACCTCTGCAGAGCGTCGCTGTTGGACGAGAAACCATAGCGAAGGAGTGTGAGCCTCAGGCAAAGTTTACTTTCTGCGAGTGGGGAGCAAGCCCCCATTTCCCAGGACACAGGCTCCTATGTGCAAGCTGAAAGTCCAGTGGTTAGAAATGTCCCGTAACTGCTGTTCAAAGCATTTTGAGCGCTCCTTGAAAAGACTGTGGCTAATCCAATGTTTAACTCTCCAGCGCATCTGTCTTTCTCAGCAAGCTCCTGAGGCCTTACAAACAAACCATGCAAAGCGTGGCTTCTGTCTCCAGCTCTTCCCACTGTACAAGCACATCGAGGCCCAAGGAAAGCTGAGAGGGCTGGCCGCACACAGCTCACATATTTTTAAGGTTCCCAATGCTTAAAAAAAAATCTGCAGATACGAGAGAAGATACCCAGCTCCGAACCCCCAGGAAGCTTCACAGGCTCATCCCCCAGTCGGTGTCCACTGTGTGCAGAGTGTGGTGATCTCCCTCGAATGCCTCAGTCACACTGCGATTATTTTTAGGCTGTCAAAGGAAGCTCATTTCCCAAATCTCTGGGACAGACGTTTGAGTGACCCTAGAAGAGCCAGAGGTACATCAGAGGGGTCAGGGCTGGACATGAGTAACCACTCAGCAACAGAGAAACAGAACGATAATAAATTAGCACAAAGCGACAAAAAGCCTGCAAGTCACTTGCAGAAATTAAAACACAAAGCTACCATTACACTGGGCCTACAGCTTTTGCACAGAGTTAACACAGGAAGGAAGAGGAAGCAGTGGGACTGGAAGGGAGGACCAGCCAGCCTGCAGCTAGCGCTGGAACACGCAGAGCACGTGCACACAAAGTGGGGCTCGACAGACGCATCTGCTGAGATGCCCTCGCTGGGCCTCTGCACGTGACATAACACAGCCCTTGCTCTGTTAGAGTCAGTTTCCAGTTTCCTCCCATTCATCATCTCCAATCACAGTGGGCTTAGGGCACTGCGTAGGGGATAATCTAGATGACTTTTATACGTACAAATTAAATGGCTCCCTTGTTGGCTTACAATGTGGAGGTAGAAATCACTTTGAAACCTTAGGGATCTGACCTCCTCAGGGTGGGTTTGTGTCGTCTTCCTGCAGACCGCAGTGCCCTTTAGGGACTCTCAGCTCTGTGAACATAACAGGAAGTCAGGGGGAGCTTGTGTATGCCTTTCTTTGGTGCAAGAGGTAGGGCTCCCTCACTCCTGCCACATCCCTGTAGCCTGACAGATATGAAAATTTGGGGCTTGATGCTCTTCTTTGGGTTTGCAGTTTGCTAATGAATAAAAGCTCATGGATTATATCACAGCATAAACTGGCTGCGGTTCAGCCACACAGCCAGATCCCTGGAGACTGGACCGTGATAGGCTCTATCCCCACCTCCACAATGGTGAAATCAGGGAAAGAGCGCGCATGCGTGCATGTGCGCGCGTGCGTACGTGCGTGTGTGTACGCCCCTCAAATGCACGTGTATACAGGAAAATCAACACATACAAAAAGTAGAAGTGAAAGCTGTTAAAAAGGGAAAGGCATGGGCTGAGGACGGAGCTCGGGGTAGAGCATGGGCCTATCAGGCAGGAGACCCCAGTTCAAGCACCATCATGTGCACTTCACACACACGCGCGCGCACACACATACACACACACACAAACTCACTCACTCACTGCAGGAGAGGTAAACAGGAAGGCAAGGATGACTTCACAAAGGCACCCGGCTCAGCTCCCAACCCAATCCGGTTCACACACCATGTCCCATACAAACACTTTCCTACATAAATCTTTCAGAGCAGGTGTCACACTCTTACTTGGCCCCCTGTTAGAGACAGAGGCTCTTTTAACTGGGCACGCCGTATTTACAGACCTCCCATAGACGGTAAGGGGAAGGCAGCCTCGAGGTTCCATTCTGGCTCAGAATGGTTCTGGGTGGGACCTCACTGCTCTCTATGGTTTGAGAGCAACATGAGCTGTATGCTGAATTCTTTGTCTCCAGGACTGCTACAGAGTTCTTGCTGCTCGAGAGCATGTACTTCTTTAAAGATCTCACAGGAAAGCAGAGAGGCTGTCCCAGGCTCACCAGTGATAACTCATCGCAGGCCATGCAAACGTCTGCCTAGGGCCCAACCTGGATCAACTACACCAACTCTCCTTGCTTTCACCGGGACACACCCTCGCCCGCTGGTTTGTTTGCTGCCTATGGCTGCTTCGGAACTACACAGGCAGAGTTCAGCAACAGAGACCAGTTGCCAAGTGAAGCCTGACTTGTCTACCGTTTGGTCTTTCTAGCTGCCATTTCTCATTCAAAGGAAGGGCTTGCACTTCCCAGCTCCCCACCCAAAGTCACTGCCAAGAAACAGCAGCATTTTTAGAAAACATAACTTAAGTTGAAGGGGAGGAACTGACAAGAGGAGACATCTTACGGAAGCCGTGAGGCTTACTGATCTACCGTGGTATTTCCTCCCCAAACATCTTTGTCATCCAGCTGCCTGATTTTATCTTTACATTTCATTTTTAAATGATACTCATTAGAGACATTTGAAATAAACAGGATTCTCTTTTAAAAACTCACAAACTTGATTAGGTGTTACAGAATTACAGGATGTTGCTTAAATTGATTTTTTTTCTGGTACCAGCAATCGAACTCAGGACTTTGAGCTTGCCAGGCAGCAATGCGCCACCGGGCTACCTACATCCCCGCCCCAGTTAAACTGACTTTAAATCAGGGGCCTTCATAACAAATGCACATTTTAGGAGGAATGAAAAGATTTGCTTCTTGGTGTTTTGTGTTGGAACTGATGGTGGTAAAGGGAGAGAAAAGGACTTGAGGAGAAGTTGATGGGGGGTCTGGAACCCCTTAGGGATGGGGGACTCTGCAGAGCCCTTCGGGGTACATGCACATCAGCGGGAGGCACTTGGCTTCCAGAAAGCTGTGAGGAAGCGGTGAGGAGGCTGAAGGTTTGCAGGCAAACAGAACCTCATTCCAAATATTGCTCAGCATCAGTCCTGCCTTCAGGAAAACAAACAAACCAAAAACTCAAAAAGGGAAGGAAACTTTTCATCTTCTCCTTCACCGTTAAGGAAACTTTCCTCTCAGAACTCAGCACCTGAAGGAGCAGATGGGCTCTGTCCTCTTCCTCCCCTGAACAAACCACTCTCACCGGCACCCCAGGGCCCTCCACATCTGTCTTTCACCTCCATTCTGCCTGTCTCTGCCCCAACACATGAGTGACCGTAACACAGGGGCTCTGACCCAATCGCTCAACCGCAAAGCCACCGACGTGTTCCATTCCTCATGAAAGTCACGATTCCGGTCTGGACCAAAAAGCATGGGTGACTATTTCCACTTCACAGACTTTGTGTGGATCTTGGAATAGCCCTTAATATTCCTTTGTGTGTGTGGTCTACTGTGCATGTTATCTTTCTGCCCTAGAATGACACCCTTTTTTTGGTGGGTGCTCCAGGGGAAATCCTATAGAGTATGAAATACCGCTTCACCCACTTGGCTCTTCCTGGTCCTGGAAAAATAATTAGATTTTGCCTCTTCTGGATCAATATAGCACATGGCTCCTAAAGGGTTTGTAACATAAGAGGAGGAATATGAAAAATACAGAAATAAGACAAGTTTGTTGTGGAATACAGTGAGTGCTGTCAGAGAGGAGGACGGCCCCTAGGGGACTGGGGCTTGGCATGAGGACAGAGGTGCTGAGCTGGCTGGAAAGCAAGGCCAACTGACTATGGCTAGGTTTGGCCACCTGTAAGGCTCGGTCATAAACGTGGCGGTTGTATGTGGTCTCGGTGGGCAGAGTGTTAGAGAATTAGACGTGTGACCTGGAGCGGAAGTGCAAGGGGAGCTGCTGACGCTCAGGCCACTTACTTGCTACTCTCAGCTTAAAAGAGAAATCCCAAATATTTATTAAGTAAATAGACTGTGGGGAAATAAATTCAAATATCCAAACACGAACTTGATCGATAAAAACTTGGTAGACAACTGTCCATGTATAAGTCGGGAACTGACTTTCTGATTTTAAGTGTTAAAATGCGAGAAACAGAATTTACAATGGGATAAAGCAGAGGTGAGAGGCAGCTGGAGGAGCTGGAAAGGTCTCTGAGGAATGAGAGGCTGCAGAGGCTCGATGGTCAAGGGAGGGAGGGAATTTCAACTGAAGAACAACAGCAAGGATCATACTGCTGTTTTCTTGCAAATGTTATCTAGGAAGGCAAAGTAGTACTTACATAAAAGGCCAGGCAAGCAAAAACTAGCAGGCAAACAGCAAACAAAGCCAAGCAAGCAAACAGAAACGCCAGGGGGTGGGGTGGGGAGAATTCTATTGGTCTTACATAGTTGTGTTTCTTTGAGAAATTTCTGCCCTGGATTCCACAGGGGAACTTGTGACCCCATGTGTTTTGCTCTGTTTTGATTTCCCAGGCTCTGTGCTACTGTACAGTGCAGGAAGTGGCAAGAGTGAGAAGAGCATCACAAACTCCCCATCATGTGGGGCTCAAAAGTCCTTACATGAGGTGTTTCTTCCTTAGGCACTGAATACTCCAATTCATCGAACACCACAAGCAACTGTCAAAGTCAATTCTGTCATTTGCCTAAAAGCACAATAACTAGACTGGAAACAAAGAGGGACCCTGTGGTTTGGCCAGGGATTTAGCTCAGTGGTTCCAGCACCTGCCTGGCAAACTCAAGGTCTGGAGTTTGATCCTGGTAACCACATATCACAGTGCTGGGCATGGTGGCTCACGCCTGTAATCCCAGCACTTGGGAGGCAGAGGCAGGAGGATTGCTGTGAGTTCATGGCTGGCCAAGCGATATAGTGAGCTCAGGGCCAGCCTGGACTACAAAGCGAGACTCTGTCTAAAAACAAGCACAAACAAAAAACTATCTGAGAGGAAGATTCTGCCTGTGTCATCCCTGCTTACACTAGAGGGCTCAGAAAACAGACATCTTGGGGGGTTTTCACACCTTTGAGAAGCTCATCAGGAAAGTTCCCCTCCGATATACTGAACAAGTGAGCCATGTTACGCTCTTGCCCCCGTATTTGCAACCATTAGTTCGTCTATGGCCGAAGCAATTTTTCTTTCAGTTTCCTTTCTGAACTGCCCCTGCTCTTTTAAGTCTTAATATATTCTATTTCCATTTCAATGTGTAGACCTCAGGTTTAAACCCGAAGAGACATATAGACTTAAATTAAGAATGTAGGGCTGGTAATTATAAGAGGAAGGTATAAGGAGGGAAAGAGCTGGAAGCCATCTTTGGAACACGGTATCAGAACGTGTGAAGACAGGAAGCAATTTATCTCAAGTGGTACAGTCACCGTAAGACTTCCACCATTTTGGTTTCATTAAAGAAATTAACTTGAGAGCAGGGAAGCGCTTTTGTGCTCCCATACTCCCTATTTTTCACTAAAATTTGAAGGAACTTTTCAAATTAAAAAAAAAGGAAAGGAACATTGATTGCCTCTGGAGAAGGTTTCTTAGACTGGATTTCCTAATACTATATGCTGTGATTTCACCTCTCTGGACAGGGAAGCCATCCATGGCTCCCAAGAGAGATTTAAAAACCTACACTCTTGGGCTAACATCTGGCTGCACTATATAACACAACGCAATTTAAAAACAAGGTAAGTTCTATACAAGTTCTGGAATTTTCTTCCCATGCTCCCAGGAGCCATCTGACTTCCCCTCAGCGTGTGCTTACCCCATGTGGGAGATCCTTGCACTATGAGGCTTTGAGTGCAATAAAGTACTGGCTTTTTAAAGCACATAACACAAGTTATCTGCTTCCTTGGGAGCTGCAAACTGCATGGATGAAAATGGAGCGCAGCGCCAGGTACTAAGCTGGAACCGGTCCCTGAAAACGTGCCACAAGAATAAGCCTAATTCAAACATCAGCAGTTTTGCAGGCAATTCATTCTGGCCAAATAATTATCTTTTTTTTTCCCTTTCACCCACTTAACTAATCACTTCATCTCCTTAAGTATGAAACTAAATCAAATCAAAGCCACCCCCAAATTTAAATCTTATTTTCTTAGACCAGCAGTAATTGCAGCCTATGCTTTCTTATCTTGTTCAGGCAGTTCTGCATATTGCACTGGGTTTCAGGCAAGCTTTGCAGGCCGAGGTGCTGTTTAAGGAGCATCAAAGTGGACTGGGGCCTACCTGCGGCGCACAGGTCAGGGCACCATGGAGAAAAGTGTAGTGTTCATGGAGCTGTGGGCCAGCTTGTTGCCGGGAATAATCGCTTCTGCTTCCAGAGCACAGTCTCTGTGTCAGCAGCGAATACACAGTGCTCCAGCACGTCCTGCCCTGAAGGCTCCAGAGAAGGCTGGGATCTCTGCTTCCAAGGATCCTGCAAGCACCACAAACTCCCTGCCCTCATCGTGTGGAAGCTTCTAACAGACTCCGGGGCCTCACCCCATACAGACCTGCAGGCTGGACCTTGCCAGATGTGCTGGAGATGGGACATCTGCTCAAGCTCTGGCTTCCTGCCACGCAGCAGACACAGGGAGCAATCGCCACACACGTCTCCACGTCTGCACACCCTGGCACCCTTGCATTTCTGTGAGCTCTTTTCTCAGGGCCTCCACTTTTCTCCCTGGTTCTTGTGTGTTTTCTCTCACAAGTTTCTCTCTTGTGTGTTTTCTCCCTGGTTCTTGTGTGGTTTCCTGGAGCTATATATACAGACATTTCTGGGGGAACAAGTTGAGCCGAGCTCAGCAGTCTTCTCTCTCATCATGAACTTCTAGTGTATAATAAAGTATTGTTTGGACCAGAGAATCCCAGAGCTCCACAGGCTCCGACACCTTATGGCCCCATTTACCAGAATCCACACCCTTGACTTCTGCAGCTCGGTGATCTCCCCCAGGGGCCATTTTCACAGTCTTTTTTGCCTGTGCGCCTCTTGTCACTTCACCAGCACCAACTGAGGTGCTTAATCCTGTGTTGTTGCTATTGATTTATTAAAAGCCAAGACCCAATTCCTTACTGCGTTACCCTTGTGTTACCCTTAACCAAACAAAAAATATGAATCTACTGGGCCGGGAATTCAATTTAGTCGTTCTGGCGCCTGCCTTGCAAGCCTAAGGACCGGGGTTTGATCCCGGTCACCACAAACAATGCCAGGCCTGGTGACACACCCACCAGCAGTCTGTACCACATATCAAGTGCTGGGCATGGCAGCTCACGCCTGTAATCCCAGCACTCAGAAGGCAGAGGCAGGAGAGTTGTTGAGTTCAAGGCTCAGCTCAGGGCCAGCCGGAAATAATCTACTTACTTATTATTAGGCACTACCATATACATCCTATGTTAAGGGGCGGTATCACACTGTGCTTTCCCAACTGTATAGCTGGAAAAAAGTCTATCCCACTGATATTCTTGAAATTCCCGGAAGAGAAACAGATAGTTTTCTTAGATTCAAGACACAAGCAATAAACAGCTATTATGTACCATGTTCATTTCAAACTCCAGACACCCTGGGAATATAGAAGTCAATGGAAATTGGTAACTTTATGCTGAGAGAAATGCAGGGGACATTCTGGGATTGTAAGAGAGTATGTCGACATC
>PVIR01006932.1:0-63344 GCA_004026965.1 Petromus typicus
TTAATAGCTAATAGATGATAACAAATGTTTCACATCGATTGTCTAAATATTTTCAGAAACTCTAGGAGGTGACTACTTTTATTCCAAGTTCAGAAAAGGGAAAATTGAACTGTAGAAGGTCAAGAAATTTCTCTAAAATCAAATAGTGCCAGTGCTGCTCTAACTACGTCACAATCCAGTTTGACACACTTCACCCACACAGAGCTATTGGCTTGTCTTTCAACAGTTCACAAATTACATTCTGTGAAATAGTGTTATTGACTCTAAATGAAGACATGGTAATAAAGTTATATTTCTGAACAGTACCCAGCAGTGGTTATGGTGGACTTTATGTATTCCTTGGAGTATAGTAGTTTGGATAAAAGAACTTAGGATGATTTTTATTGTTCTGTGACTTATCTTCTAACTTAAAAAAACACACTAACTACCCTTTTCCCTTTTTACTCAAAATTATTCATAAAATATAATTTGATGGTAATAAAAATACTGTAGGGTACATTAACACTGACAACAAGTGATGCAGTAAACAATACCCAGTCTAGGAAATGTGGAGGATTAGTGGAACGCTGATGAACATTTAATCATCTATTCAAGTTTGTATTTAGTCTTCGGTCCACTCTTTTTTCTTTCTGTCATATATTTTTGTTCGGAATTCATTGGTGCAGGATGTGTTTACTAGACTGCCATTTCCAGGCTTTCAAATAATGTTCCCAGTTGATTGGTTTATTCCCCAAACAACGAGTTGATTTTACTCTGCAGGTACTGGATAGTCAGCTTTAAAATTTATCTTTTGCAAGGTTGAAAGAATCAAGGATACTATTAAATAATTATTGTGCTCTTTAATCCATAGAAGTTTGGAAGCTAGAGTAGTGCAGTGTATGCTAATTTTCATCCTTTGGGTGGGGTTCAAGGGAAAGGGGGATGAGAATGAAGCAGAGATCTGACAGTACCCAAAGAGTTTTCTTGTTTTCATGTCACTTTAAATGAATAATCTCATACTCTTTGTTGAGAGTCAACACATAGATAAGATATACTATTTAGAGAAAGATGCTTCATAAATGCATTGTACTGAGAATTAGAAGAAGATAGTATTTATTCTGAAAACAGCCTCAGTCATGTTCAGTATTCTATTACATTTAGCTACAAGAATACCCGTGTATCTTGTAGAGGTACAGGGTAGAGAATATATGATGTAACAAAAAGTATAGTTAATATGGAAATAAAAATTTATCTCAGTAAAAGACATATTTCACTAATCTACCTCAAAATGCTCTGTCATGCAATTGCTCTATAATTTTTGGTGAGGTGTTTTGTACTGTATTATTTAAAAATATTTTTAAGAGTTTATTGTATTTTTTAGTCACATTTCAAATGAAAGCTTTTGTATTCACTGCATTTAAAAAATATTTTTCTTGCTCTCAGTAAAATAAAAATTATATCCTTGCTTTGTACACATCTCTACAAATCCATTTTATGATATTTAAAATTCAAAGCCCTTTCCTGTTGTGTACCGATGAATGCTGAAGAGCTGGCTGTTAGGGCAAGGAGCAGCCTGCCCTGCACTGTCTGCCAATTGCGGTGGTGTAAATAATTCCTCACTAGCCAGTTCTAAGCTCTGTGCCAACAGCAGTGAACTCGAAGGTAGAGAGCTGCCTCAGCTGTTTTCTGCAGGCCGTGAAAGTCAGCATAGCAGCTGTCATACTCCAGCTTTTAGCACCAAGAAGTTACAGCAGAAGAGGGAGCCAGAGGGAGGCAGCAAAGAGAAAGGAAAACTAAGGAATGTAGAAAACAATACAAACAGAAAGAATTGGAAGATTATTTCTGTTAAGGGAATATGAGTAAAAAAGCCAGCTCTTCCCTGAAACTGCTGAAATGATAACTAAACGTGGGCAAAAATCTTCACTAAATGTAGGAGTAGATGGCTAACCTCCAAATACTAAGCTTCTTAAAAATACTGTGAAATTTGTTGATATTTTTGGCAAATTTGTGAAAAATCTGTGTCTCTCGTAGATCATGAACAGGAGGAGGTTCTGCAAGCTCAAGCTCAAGGTCAAGGTCCAAAGCCCCCTTTTATACAAGAGGTTGAGGTCAAGTATATCTCCATAGAAGCAGAACTTTCTCCTCATTAATATATTTTTGTTTGTTTGTTTGTTTTTTATGAATGAGGCAATTACCTCCCTGTTTTCTTTTTTCTATAGTTTGTTTATGTCATACTTTTTACTGTTTGTGACAATAAATTAATACAAGTGTGAGTAATCATGAAGCCTTTTATAGATTTTAAATAAAATCTCCCTGAAGTTAATACTTAGAGTATATGTTGATTTTAGAAATAGGAAAAAAATAACACATTTCCTCTTAAGTCTTTTTCAGTCTCTAATTACATTGCTTATTTTTACATTTGTAAAGTTTTTATTACATTCTATATACCATAAATATTTCATTTCTCCTTCATATGTAAGTAAATTATGTTGCAAAAACCCAGGACAGGGGCCGGGGATTTAGCTTAGTGGTTCTGGTGCCTATCTTGCAAGTGCAAGCACTGAGGTTTGATTCCCTGGTTAACCACATACAATACAAGCAGCAATCAGTACCACATACCACAGTGTCGGGCGTGGTGGCTCAGTCCTGTAATCCCAGCACTCGGAAAGCAGAGGCAGGAGTATTGCTGTGATGTGAGTTTGAGGCTGAGCTCAGGGCCAGCCTGAACTACAAAGTGAGACCCTGTCTCAAAACAAAGGACAAACAAAAATATCAGACCAGGAAACATAACAAAATAAAATAACAGAATTAAGAAGAGCCAGTTGGTTACTAAAGATCATAATGTAGATGGGATAAATTTATTTATTACAAGGAAATTATGTTCAATGACTCAGCTAAAATGAAGCAGTTACAGGCCATATAAACTAAAACTCAACAGTGGTTATAATTGTGAAAGGTGAAAGAAGTTTTTACTCTAAACGTTGTGCCTTCTGTGATATGTACTTTTTCTTTTCAATAAAGGTCGGGTACTTTAACAGTGCACCTTTGGATTCAGTGAGTGTATATCTTTTCATTCTGATGAGAGATCTATACCTTTGCTCTCTGTTGCTTTGACTGTCCATTGCTTTTTTAATTTTGTTTTTGCCATGTGGGAACTCTTAGTAAACAGAGGTTGATCAGACACCTCCTCGAGATATTAGATTATTACAATAATGCATGTAACTAACATACATGTAACTAATGCATGTGTCTAACATCTGCCCCACCCTTTTAGTGTGCATCTTTATCTGAGTTTTCATGTATCTGTGTGAGGGAAATGACTTTTACTGTTGTTCTGCAGAGAAAGAAACAGGATCAGGAAAATTAAGTTGTTGATCCAACATCACACCATCTTATATCTGAACTATATTAAAAGTATTTCTTTAATAGAACATTTATGAATTGAAGCCATTCTTTTAAAATTATTTTAACTATTTATAATTGATGCATTAGAAAAATACACATATTATTCAGTTTAGAAGGTTTTTAATCTTTTATTATTATTTTTTAAACCTTAAAAGTGTTTTGAGTACGGGGGGATTGAACTTTGGTTTTTATGTGTGTTAAGCACATGGTCTGCCACTCGGCTACACCTCCAGGCCCTTAAAGACTTCAGCCCTTAAGGGAATATGATACAATGGAACGATTCACATGGAGTACTTCACTCATGAGAAGTGGACAGACACACAGTGTTGACTTGCCTCAGTAGAGCAGCTGTGAATTACCAGTTCCTTCTGGGTTATCTTTACATCGAATCTCTCTATCAGTGAAAGCAGTTGGCTGTTGCAAAATTGTTTAGGATGTATAAGGATTGCTGGGGATGTCTGAGTTCTGTAGAACAGCAGGACTTGAGGTAAATGGGATATCTGAGGTCAGGTTTTATACGAGGTTTCCTGCAGGTGCCGTGACTCAGTTTCTTCCCCTTGAGAGTGTGGGTGTTAGAAATTGTCAACCTGAGTACTTATAGTCGAAGATGACGTTGTGCTTAGGTATTGTTTGTACTGATTGCCTCTGTCTTAGGATCAGTGTTTTGGGTTGGATACCCATTCTCAAAGACACATCCATTCAGTGTTGGTCTCTGAGATCTGGGATCTGTTTTATGGGCACATGGTGCCCACTGCATAGGAACATGCCACCATAGTAATTAGGGAGGTACGAAACAGCACGGGCAGCTCTTCCAGGGTGGGTTCTGCATTCTTTCCTATCTTACACAGACAGGCAAGGGCACATTAGATCTTTACTGACTACTTATATATTGTGCTTCCATTCTGATTGCTTATTAGATTTGAAAAACCCACGTTTAAGTCTGCAAAATGAAGAAATTGATCACACTGTTATTTCAGAGATATTAGTGCAAAGCTGGGACCGAGCCTAATAATAGTGTGGTTTCTACATCTTTGAAAATTTATTGCAGTGTCATGTTGGTGAAGTAAAAGTTAGCAAAAGTATCTAGGATTATTATCATTATCCAAGTTGATCTTATGAAATGCAAGAGCTTTTGGCAAATGCCTCTCAAATAAAAGTTCCATGATTAAATACAGTTTGGAAACAAAGCATAACTTTTTTTTTGGTAATAGGTTCATGATGAACATGTGCATGTTAAGAACTCAGAGAAATTTTGCTCAATAGAATTCTGTCTACATTAGCTCTTCTGTTTATATTACATTACTTCTACAAATTGCGTAAGTGTGTGAGTTATCATGTGAGTTGGATATAGAATTTAAATCTTCAGATATATTTATAAGAAAAAGCCTCAGCATTTACAGTTTATCCAGAAGAGATACTCTCCAGACCTTCTTTAAATAAGAGTGCTTATTTATTTTTTTCTTTATATCAGTGCCAGTAATAAATTTTGAGTTTAAAAAGTTGAAAACTTTCGAGTTTTTCCTTGTTGAACTTTGAAGGTATACAATACGAGAGGAATAGACAGAAAACTCATGGCCAGACTGGAGAGGTTGAGGTAAAGATTGTGAGCAATTTAGAAGCAAGCTATTCCATTTCCTCAGTTGTTGACAATCAGTTGTACTTTCCTTGTGGTGTTGATTTTGAATTTGCTTATAGTTTTGAGCATGAATAAGAAGCAGATTTATTTTGAGGATCCATTGAGGAGTAGCTTTCATGTTTTACTTTTCCTCTTTGATCAGTAACACTTCTTGCTGTTATTTGGGGTCTCTTACTTATTCCTGGGCAGTGTAACTGGGCTATGTGTCTGTAAAAAGCCTTGGCTACATTTGTTGTTCTGCTGAGAAGAGTAAGATTTCGCCGGCCACTCTGTCTGGGTATTTCGTTGTGGCTGTGAACACTGTTTGCCCAGCCTCTCACTGGTAGCAGAGGGGTGGGACTTTGCCTGAAAACGCCACTGTTCAGTCACTAGCTGCTGGACTTGTCTGTCCTGAGGCTCCCCCCCTCCTTTCTGGGACAAGTGAGCTTGCCCAGAACTGCCCCTACAAGGGCTCCATCTGTCCCAGCTGTACTCTTAGAAGCCTGTCACTGTCTGCTTATGTTTAAATCCTGCTCAGGTAAGAAAGCCTATTGAAAATGACTTTGTGAGTAGAAGTTAAGATTTGCAATAAGGAGCAATTTTGATGTTTGTGGGTTTTTAATAATTTCTACAAGAGCTATCACAGTTTTATTCTTGCAGTCCTAAAGGTAAGCAGGTATAGGTATATACAGTGGTAGAAAAGAAAATACTTTTCTATCTTTACATTGCACCCCAAATTTTCATGATTATTTTATTTATTGATCATTGATTTTTTTTTCCTTTGGATTTTCTAATAAGAGAAAACTCTTCCACAAATTTGTTAAATAGTACCATTCCAGGATTAATTCAATATGATTATTTTAATATCTCTCATTTAAAAATTTCCCTACATCTAATCATAACTCAAACAGATTTTAAATGAGGCACTTATGGGTAGGATCTGTTGGATAGATAGGCTGATAGAATTTTTGTGTATCATTTATTACGTCTCATGCATTAAAATTAACTGCATGCTGGAGGCAAATGAGAAATCTGTATTTTGTGATTAATTTTGCTGCGAGTATAAAACTCCTCTAAGAAATACAGTCTACTAAAAATTAAACAAGCTTCACGATGCATTCTGTGATGATGCATGTATAGTTCCATTAGGTACAGATGTTAATTTTTTTTATCATGAATGAATTATTTCAAGAAGTTGATTTACTTTCATTTTTCAAATTAGTAATGGAAATATTGGGCACATTTCAAAATTTGTTTTGATTGCCACTTTTTGCTTTCATGTGTATGTATGAAGACAGGTAAACACTGACTGTTTAAATGTCTGTTTTCCTAAATAAGAATAAATGAGAATGCATATATACTTTGTGTTTATTGATTTAGTATATGTATTTCTTCATTGGCTTGGAAAGATTTTAGCCATTATTTAAAATTCCTTCCTGAAATACAGAGTGGAAATTAATAACTTGGTCTGTACATTTGTAAGTATGTTTCTACGAGCTCTTTTCATATAAACTGTGCATGTTCTTGATCAAAGAGGTAATGAGAAAGTGAGAAACCTGCAGTGTTTATAGAATTGGATTCAAATGATACTAGAAAATATTTCATATTAGTGGAGGTTTTTTTGTTTTTCTTAGTTAAGAATATCTTGGCAATTTTAAGAACATATAGAATTATGTAAAAAAAAAGTCCAACCTTAATTTTGCATGAGCCAAGACTACCCAGAGCAGCTGAGTAGAAGACACTGTTATAATGACCAGTGAAGCAAAACATGATGACTAAATATACTGTAGACAGATTTGCACAGGAATAAAATGCAACATTCTGGAGCTACGTTTAAGGGCAAATGACAAATTTTCACAACTGGTAAAGCCAAAATGGGCATTACGGTCTTTGAGAACTCCTCTGAACTTACCTATTGAAAAAAAATCTTCATGTGCTTTTTAAATTAACAAGCTGGTGACGTGCACAATGTTCTACTCTCCATTGATACATGGAGTATTTGCAGACACATCCAAGTATGTGAGACTCACTAAGATTTTCAGAACAGGTTCGGCTGTATTTTCTTTGAGAGGTTCCAGCCAAGTTCTCTACACACAGGCAGGGACTGAAAAGGCGTCCCCAGGGTGAAGGTCCATAGGGGACACACAGGGCTGGCTTCCTGTAGATTACCTGAGGACCTGTGTCTGTCCTCTGTCTGGAGACCATGCTGCCCTCCTAGAAGCTATTGCTGCTGCTCCCTCTGCAGGTACTGTCCCCCACAGGCCTCTGGGATGCCCTTACCTGCTGACCTCACAGATGTGGGGACCACAGTGGTGCCTCTAACAGCACCGGGGTGTGGCTGTTGCCAGCTCAGGGATCATACTGCCTTTCGAGGAAGAGACACACCATGAAATATGAAATAAGTGAATGTTGTCTGCTCTAGTGTAGGAAATCGGCTTGTGAGCGAATGACTGAGAATCGATTGAGATGAACGGAGGCGCGACGGACTTGCTGCTTTCTCAAGGGTGGGGGGTGCGAGATGCAGCCCTGAGCTTTCACCGCCTTCCTTCCCAGGCTAAATATGCTTGGCGCTCTGCCTTTTTCTGTCAGCACCGGTCAGTCCCCCTTTGTCACCACCAGGGCTCACCCATCCCTTCCTGTCCGCGCTGTGAGGAGCCTTTCCTGTGTCGGGCTTGATTTGTGCTGTGCACCCAAGGTTTCTCTGTGACACCCGCTGCCCTCCCGGTCTTGCAGGTGGCTCGCTTCAGCCGCCGCAGATTTAAATATAGAAACGTTACCTGTGGAGAGCGTATTCTCTCCTCTCACTGATCACACACTTTTCCTCTGTAATCAACCAGTTTCAGGCAGTTGACATAAAATCGTCTATGTCTCAGCTTGTTAGATTTGGGGCTCGAATTGTTCACTTAGATACTCTGCCCTTTCCTGGATTGTTGCAAACTCTTGAAGCAGGTGGCTGTGTGACGCTCCACACACTCGTCATTCCTTTCTCTCTTTCCTTCCTCAGCACTGTCTATGAAAAATCTCAAACACAAGATAATATGAAGGGATTTTCCAGAGGACAGCTGTGTATTTCCTAGGGAGGTTTCATCAGGAACCCTCACCTTTCCTTTTTCACTTGCTTTGCCATCACCTAATGTTTTCTCATCTAGTATCATCTTATTTTTGATGTATTGTTTTGATACAAAAACTAACTTCTAGCACCATTCAGTGTGATGATCATGACTAGACTTGTCTCTGTTGACAGGTTCAGTGTCAGCTTTACTTATACAGAGGTGGGGACTGTGGTAAATGTGTGCAAACATGCAAATCAGGCCCCAGCAAGATGCAGAACTTTGTAATCTTGAGGAAAAGTGCTTGGATCCCCTTCCAAGCCGTCAGCTTCATCTGTGAGTCTCCATTCAAAGAATGTCTCCCTGATCACAATAAGTGACCTGTGACCAATTTATTTCTTCAGAGCCAATGCTTTATTTGCTTTTATTTTATGCAAATTATTTCCACACTTGGGAATACACATCCATTGTACAAACTCTTTCTAAAACATTATTCACAGGTAGCATGGGCAAATTTGTGGTGTTCTTTTTTCTGACAATATTAAGATCTTATCAGAAGTGTGTGTTTGTGTTGTTGTTTAATGTGGTACACGTAGCTGCCGGTGGTCTTATCTGTTCTCATAACATTACACTGGGTGGTTGGCAAGGTAATGCAATGCTGGACCGATCTGGGCAAATCGATTGTTCTCTTATGAGTTTTTAAATTTTTTGGTTGGCACTTGGTTTCTTGAGAAAAGTCATTCAGATTCAGCACTTCCCTTTGAAGGTTGTATTAGAACCTGCATTCACCACATTTTTAGTCAACGATATAAGTGAAGTCCTATCATTTTTTTCAGAAACAGGACCTTGGGCTTACAAGGGAGGTGTGCCATCACTGTGATAAATCCCATCTTTTCCTTCGGCAGTCTTCACGCATGATATCCTGTGTCTGTGGACTGTGGTTTCTGTGAACTTCACCTTCATGTGTTTGACTGCATGATTTAGACCTACTCTAATGTGGATGCACAAAGCCTTGTGAATCCTTGATGGTGCAGAAAGCAACTTGCTAGAAACGCCAGGCTCTCAGAATGATCTGTGGTTACAAAGTTAGAATGTGTCACAGTGTCTCTTTGAATATCTAGCACTTCGTCTAGCGCTTTGTCTAATGCAGAAAGGATGTGGTCAAAATGGATGTTTTACTAGCTCTGTAAAGTTGTCGAGAGGCTATAAAGAGTTTCAAATAAGTTTTGTGACAGTGCCATAACACTTGTTTTTGGGTTGCTCCAGTTCACATGTCTCTTTAACTTATTGCAATGGAATATGAGTCTCATCTTCAGAAAACTTACACAACTCCTTTAACTGAATTTTACAGAGCCATTTTCTGTTTTTCTAGTGAATATGACATAAACAATTTATTTCAATGAGAAAAATCCGTGGCAGAAACAGTTACTATGTGTTAGGTCTTCAGCAGCTTTTTTTATAGTCTTCTTTTGGAATATTTCATAGAAATTTGTAGTGACTTTAAAAAACACATCATTTCCTAAAAATTTTATATTTTCTGACTTGGGAATATAAGCAAATGACCCTATAGTTTTAAAAAGTAGAATATAAGCTTTGTAGAGCCAAATTGAACAAATATTCAATAGTAGTCTGTTTAAAAAAAAGTACCTCAAAACCAGAGACTACGTATGTTTTGTTAGAGCTAATGTATCCTTAACTACCAATAGACAAGGAAAATAAATCTCTTCTTGTGTGATTATTCTAGCTTTCCAAGCCACTTAATTTATAGTTGTTTCTCTGAGAGGAAAATATAGAACAATTTTTACTAATACTTGCTTAGATCAGTTCTGTAAAAATGATGCAAGAATCACATTTTAAGGAAAACAAAATTGGGTGATAAATCTAAGCTTTCTACCACATGACAACAGTATCGGAGGCTTCTGCTTATTTAAGTATTTCATCTGATGATGTCATGAGGCTATATTATGCATTCAGATATAGTCAATCATGTATTTTACCACATAAATTACAGTCCTACGGGAAATGGTGATTGTTTCCCTCCACTCTTGACTCCTAGTCCCAGTGCAATAGAGATTTAACCGATCTCCCATATCTCCTGAAGTGCTTTCATCGGCTATAAAATTAACCTAAAACAAATGACTACCATTTGTGTACATTTCATCATATTTTCAGCCTCAACTGACGACTGAAGATTCTAAGACTGGATATAAATTACCACACCAATTATTTGTCAAATGAACATCTTTTCTCTAAGTACTTCCTCTCCATCTTTGAAGGGGCTACGTAAAATGTAAAGTTTCTGAAGCATTCCTTTTTGATTTCTCTGGCTATTTTATTGGCTAATATACCTTTGGGTATCATTGTTCATTGCAGATAATGACTGCTAGAGACTCTAATTATTTTATATATTAGCCTTCTCATGTCTTCTCAAGAGATTGTAAAATCACCTATGAAAGAACCCCATCTTCTACATTTTCCTCTCCTTTTCTTGGTTGGTGTTGTGTAGTCTTCAATCAATAAAAATTGCTGGTTGATGACCTTAATATCAAGAGAGGCCATTTGTTTTGGCAACACACTAAAACAAATTTTCTCCTTTTTCTTTTAACTTGTCCTAAGAATAGCATTGACAGCAGGATTATGTTAAGGTAGAAAAAATTCTGGAATTTTGTTTCTTTTGTCTTTGTTCTTACAAGTTATTTCCAAGTGTCTGGCCACATTTTAATAATAGTCTTAACATTTAGCACTTTAGTAAGTCCTTTCATCTGCAAGGAGAAAATTGTTTTTGTAAATAATTTCATTTTCCAGGAAAGCAGATTGGCCTCATTGATGAACTGGAGTGTAAGAAAAATGTAAGGCATTGAAGTTCAGCCTCCAAATGACTTGGGAATAGATGATGGAGCATATGTGCTTAGCTGATTTTGGCTAGAATTACAAGAGCTCTGTCGACAACTGCGCCCTTGATTTTGGGAGTTTGATGTGATCCATAAGTGGGGGTAGGACACTGAACCCGAGAAAGCCATTGCATTGATTTATCTATCTTTTGTCTCTTACTCCAGATGAGTCATGTGATTGGACCTACTCAGTAAAGAAAATAAAGAGCAGCAGTCAATGTTGTGGTCACATTTTATAGTCCTGCACAGTGTTACTAGTTACTGCCTTTATCTTGTAACAAATCTGAGATCTGGAAACCTGCAGACCCATGTTGTCCTATTAAAGAATGCACATGATTCTTTCTAATTCAATCTAGTCTTTTCAAGACCCCTATATTAATCTCCGGTTTTTATTGTAAGAAATTGTCAGAAATGCAGTCACCTAAAATAACAAATTTATTGTATTACATCTTCAAGGCCTGTATCTTTTCCTGAAGGCTCTAGGGTAGGATCTATTGCTTGCCTTCTCCAACTCCGAGAGCTACTTGCATCCTGCAGCTTAGGGCTATGTCCCTCTGACCTTCACTTCCACAGTCAAGTCTCCTTTGAGACTATCTCCCTCTCTCTCTCTCTCTCTCTCTCTCTCAATTTTTTACGATCCTTTGGATTACATGGGGCCTGCCGAGGGAATCCAGCATTAGCTTACTGTCAGAAGATTCTCAGTTTAATCACGTCTGGAAAATTCCTTTTGCTGTGTAAGTAATACTCTCACAGGTTTGAGGGCTTAGGATATGGACACCTGGGGCTCAAAGGGGTCTTATTCTGTTTACCATACCTCAAGTCTACTTCCTCCCTTCCCCTCCAATGAAATATTTGATTTCTTCTAACTAATGCTCTCCATAGTACTGAACAACTGCAATTGATTTTACCCCTGGGGGGGTGCAGTCAGATATATTTCCAAAAGATAAGATGAGAATATTTTTAAAATTGATTCTCACTGCCTCTTTTTATAAGTTAGCACATATTAATATATTTTATTTTAATGCAGCATTAATTAATTGTAAAGTATAAATATTTCTATTTTCTCCTATTATTCTTTTTGTCTTTTTAAATCCATTTTACCTGACAATGTTTTATGTTTCAAGTTCTTTTTTTTTTATTGGAGTTCTCTTCATCTCTTCTATAGAGTAAATTTCCTACTTGTTAAGCTGCTTATTCCGTCCTTCATTCCTTGACTCTTAATCCTTTCAAATTGTAATTTCTTTCCTCTGAGGCATTTTGGGGTCTATTGTGATTTGTGTTTTTCTTCTGTTTTTACAACTTTTTATTAAATTCAAATCTTTATTGGTACATTATGAATACACATCATCATTGCATTCAACATTGAGAGTTTGCAGCAGAGTATGATATAACTTGATTCTCATTTTTCCCCTTCTCCCACCTGCCTTGCAACCCCCACCTCCTATATACATAAGCTTTGTTTCCTTTTTTTATTACTATCAAATTATTTTCCCTCGTTATTTACCCCTACACCCTCTTTCCTTTGAAATATTTTCTATTTCTCAATATTAACTATATATACTCATTTCATATAGAACTATATATGGAACTCATTTACATCTTCATTTTCTCATAGCAGACAAAAGATATGATATTTTTTAAATGCAATTTCTTTTTTCTACCTCGTCTCTTTCTCACAATTCTCTTATCTCTGTCTTTGTCATTTGACAACAGAAAGAAACATACAGCTTGAACTTGTGACTCTGTCATTTATCAATAGACCTGAGTATATTGCTCACTTTTGATAGGAGAGTCTCAAATTAATATCAGAACAGAAGCTACTTAGCAGCATAACAATTGAGATAAACTCATCTATGCACAAAGGTATCTGAAGAAATGGTTTATCCATTTATTTTCTAAGAACCATTACAGTTTTCTTGGTATTTTAATTGTTATTAATGCTGAGACTATATGTATGGCTGTATAATCATGAGTATGACTGCTCTAGAGCTATGACACTGGTGCAGAATTCTAGGATTGACTGCAATGGTCTCAAACTGTCATTCTCGGAGTACGAACATCAGTGCCATTTACAGACTTCCTAGAAAGACAGTCTATCAAGTTTGACCAACCCCTGCTAGATCAGGAGGTTTGGGGATAAGGCCCAAAGTCTATGTTCCGACAAGCTCCCCAGGAAATGCTGGTGCATTATTATCTTTAAAAACCATGAGTTAATTTATTTTACTGTCATATGATGGAGCTCAGCATAATGGCTCTTAGAGTAATAACATATTCATTAGCCTTAGTCTCCAGAAGTGTAACTCTTTTTTTAAAAAATTTTTTAATCTTTATTGGTACATTACATATACACATCATGATTGCAAAACTACAATCTCCAGATATTTTCAGCTTTAACAGCATCCAGAGTCACCTCGTTTCACCCATGAAACAGTAATCTGTGTAGGCATGAGCAAGATCCAGCCCTTCAGTAGCCATCAACAAGTATATCATCAGGATTTAAAGCCCAAGTTGTGCTAAATGAATACAGATGTAATCCAGGAACCCACAAATTTATTTCCATCTCAGAGAGATCCATGTCCCTTTCATAAAATTAGAGCTTTTTCAGTAAGTGTTAGTGGATCAACTGACTGGAATCTATAAGATGAATCCCTAACTCTCTCCACATGGAAGAAATATTTCTTCTCTTTCCCCCATGTACCTTGTGAAGGATCATTCAAATTAAATTTTCATGTTTAACCTGTAAGGTTGTGTTAACAGCATAACAGAGCAGCACTACAGTATTATCTCCAAATTTGATGAAAAATCCATTGGGCAGCTTAGAACATACTGATCTTATTGAACTATAATCAACATGGATACTATGTATCCACTTTTAGTGTTCATCTCATGAATCTCCTTACCTGTACACCAATCTTGCCACTGCCACAGAGCAGTGTGCTGCCTTTTTGCCACCCTGAAGAGCCTCCTTGGCACCTATGTTTCCCAGGGTCCTGCTTTTAGATGACTACGAGTCTGCTTTTGGTAGGTTGTGTTTGCTTTTGCTGGGATTCCACACAAATGGAGCCAAGTATTCTTTCTGTTTGGCTTCCTTCTTTCAGCTTAATGTTTGTGGGGTTCCACTGCATTGTCATATGTTTCTGTAGCTTTGCTTTTTTAAAAATAAAATTGCTGAGTAATATTCACTTGTACACATCAGTTTTCTTATCTGTTGATAGACATGTGTATTTCCAGCTTCAGGCTGTTGAGAGTAAAATTTCTATAAACATTTGGGTATATTTTGAATGTATTCTTCTTTTTACCTCTGTCACATAGATATCTCAAATTGTAATATATAGGTCATATGCTAGGTATATGTTTTGATAGATAAGAAACTGTCAAACTGGATTATGAAATGGTTGGATTAATTTACATTCTCTGCAGAAATCACACAGACACACACACACACACACACACACACACACACACACACATATATATATATATATATAAAGAGAGAGAGAGATGGAGAAGTAGAAACAAAAGAGAAATGTGAGTATATTTCAGTATGTCATATGAAGAAGCACAAGATCTAATAAATCACAAGATCTTATTCTGTATATAATACCAAATTCCAATCCTTAGGCATATACATAAAATATCAAAACAATGGCTGTAATTGTCATTAATACCTACTTTAGTCATTTGTTAACCATTGTTAATAGTCAAGTGCAGACTTCAAAGAAAAATATAACACAAGAAAATTGCTATTAAATGTTTTCCCTTTGACAGCGAAAAGTTGGCAAGGTGCTTATTTTTTGCCTGTGTCCTCTGCTACTGCACCATGCAAAGTTAAGCAAGTTTGACACAAGCAGTATGAAAATGTAGTGTGCACACTACACACTAGGAAACCGATGACCAGTGATCAGAGAACAGAGACAGACTTGTGGGACACAGCAGAGGTTATCAAAGAGGACTGCTAAGGACAAAGGTTTTAGAAAATGAATCAAATGAAGATGGGACCAATAGATGTGGCCTCCTGGAGACAGCATGTCCCTCATATGCTGTCTGTTACATACATGGCAATGATGTATGTGTCATGTATGTGGCAAAGATACTCAACTGAAGGAGAAGAACATGCTGTCAGGGGAGAGTGATTCATTCTATCTCTTGGGTGGGAGCAGACAACTGGAGGAGAGGTTCAGAAACAGCAGCTACTCAGGGACAGGAGAGAAAGATAATAGAAGCTTCGTTTATGATAGGAAAAGATGGTACAGTTGAACAGTGTTCCTGGAGATTGGAAATAAAATGAATGACCAGGAGGTTTGTTTTACTGATTTTTATCCTAAAGGTACAAAGACTAGTTAAACTACTGCTACTAATTTATGTAATAAAGTAAGGAAAGCTCCTGGGACTGGTCCAAGCCAGGGGCACAGTGCTGGAATAAATTTAAGTGACTCAGACCTTGCTTCTAAAATAGCAGCTGGTGAGGGGTCCAAGTGTCTTCAAGAGAGGAAGGAATCTTCTTGACACATGTTCTCTTGAAAGCCATCTGAGCAACACTGTAAATAATTCAGCTTTTGACCATGGTACAGGGATGGAGTACAGGGATGGGGATGGGAGACGGAATGAGCTTGCATCACATCACAAGAGGACTTGTGCTATCTGCAAAGACATTCTTTTCAAAAATTATTATTGGTAGTACATGCCTCTTTTATTCATACATAATGACTGTGCTCATCATGGGGAGTGGGTACATGTACCTAGCACTGGGAAACACAGAAGAGCTCAGAACTCAGAGGCTATGAACAGATTAACTGTCAACTGTGTGTGTGTGTGTGTGTGTGTGTGTGTGTGTGTGTGTGTGTGTGTCTGGATGTTGAGACCAAGTCCTTCACACTTAACTACACCCCTAGTCCCCACCATTTTATTTTGAGACAAGTTTTCTTAAGCCATTAATGTGCCCAAGCTAGGCTAGAACTTACCATCCTCCTTCCTCAGCCTCCCAGATGGGATTACAGATGTGCACCACTATACCTGGCTCAGTTTTGTACCTAGTTAACTTGCCCAAGAATGTACCTCCCCCTTCTCCTCCTACTTTACAGAAAGAAAATATTCTTTCCAAACTCCTAGTATGGTATATTGTTCTATGGTATAAAAATATCCCATGAATGGAAAAGAAAGATGCTGTACTTGTAACAAAATTGAAGACATACTTGTGTTAGCAGTTGATAAATTAGTATAATAAAATATTTTAAATCTTAGATAACTCCTTATAGACATGGAATTCTAAGGATCAGATGTAAGAAATAAATAAAATGAATTCAGAGATTTCTCCCAGGTTTCTGATTTGGTCACCAGGTGAATTATGAGGTCATTTAATGAGAGGAGAATCAGCACAGAATGGGTATGCAGAATGCAGGGACCTCTAAAAATACGCAAATGGTGATCCATAGAATTTGTAAATGTTACCCACCAGGGAAAAAGGACTTTGCAGATGTGATGAAGGGTCTTGAGATTATCCTCAATATGATTCAGGAACTATCCCTTATCACAAATCTTTTAGCAGTGTAATGCTTTAACTGATTGCTGTCAAGGAAGGAGATATAGTAGGGAGAGAGAAAGAGACAAAGGCATAGAGACAGAGAGAGTGAGCAATAAACTGGGATATGGGAAGAATGGTAGGGGAGACTCAAAACATACAAGGGCCCTGAAGATTTGTCTCCTCATTGCTGGCTTGGAAGAAAGAGGCCAGGAGCCAAAGACTAAGAATTACAAGGAAGCAGATGACACTCTGGGGCTCCAGGGAGGAAGGTAGCACTGCAGATGCCTTGATTTTAGCCTGGCAAGCCCTGCTGACCTTTAAGACTGTAAGAGAAAGATGAATTTGTGTTATTTAATTTACTAGTGAGTGGTTTGTTCACAGCAGCAACAGAAGACTAACGTATCAGATTGGAACACCTTTTTATCTTCTTAGGTCATGGAGATTGAACCCAGCATCAGCCCTCGCTCATACTAAACACATGCTGTACCGCTGAGCTCCCCTCCAAGCCCCAGATTTGTCCAGGGTTTTTAATGAAATATGAGATGGAATATTTGATGTTATAAAATTTGATGAAGGTTAGCTGTTTGGTGTTGTGTGCATTTAAATATCTTTGAATATGTGTTTTCTATGCGACAAAACTCTTAAGAAGGAGGATTTAATTTAAAGTTGATTTATTTTCAGTTGTTTTTACTTGATTGTCTTCTGCAAAATTTGGGGTTGGAATAAGTGACTTCAGGTTCCTGTCAGCTTGAAATCATGACAATATTGTTTTATGTAAAACATAGTAAACAAGACATTTTCTACTACATTCTACTACCTAATTTAGTCCCTTCTCTGAGGAAGACAAAGAAAATAAAGAGAACCATGTAGAAGAATTATGGATACAGGTACACATGTGACATTCACTGTAAAACATGACTGTGTGTGATATGTTTCAAGTACTTTGTATAGAAATATAACATCCTAAGCACTTAGCATGAATCAGCAAATGCTCTAGAATTCCCATTCCCAAGTATCTTACCTGCATCAATGTAAATGAAAGGGAAATTTCTGAAGAGAAGCATATTAACCTACCAAACTTGAGGGCTAAATATTCATCATAACAAAATCTCTATCTTAGTAACCCTATGCATTGTTATCAGGCTGATCTATAGTGTTGCAAAGGAATTCTTTTCACAAGCACTAGCAACTCATTGTCTGCAATTTAAATTTCACAGATAGAATCAACCTCTGGATGGAAATTTTTTTTAAGTAGATACTACTTTTTGAGTTGTACACTAGATACTAGGTAGGTAATGTTGTATGTGATTGCTGTAGAGAAGAAAGTAGGGTACAGTTAATTCTTTAGGGTTATCTCTCATTTAGAATTCATTCAGCATGAATAGGACTCCAACTTAGAACCCTCTTCTACAAAAGGTAAAAAGTGTAATTTCTAGTGTAACTGATGCCTTTAACACAGAGGGTCTCTCTTGCACATGCTGCAGATAGATTGCAGTCATTGTTTCAAAGCACATCACTTTGCTTTTGTCGACTCACCGTTTAGCAGAGGTCACATTCAAGCTCATTCTCACCCACTTGCGAATTCTAGGAGCAAATTCTGTAGGAAAAACAAATTTTACTGATCTTCTAAGAATTATCTCATCAAAAGAGAGTTTGGAATGTTGTTCTGTGTGGATCAGCTGCTGCTGCAATGTCCTGGAAAACCTTGTCCCAGCAAAATTAAACCCTTGGGCAATAATTGAACAAATGCCCTTGAACTTGCTATGATGACATGTGCTTGCCAAGTACTGTGATGAAATTTGGGGATATAATAAGTCTACTGTAAGTGAGACACTTAAGGTGTGAGGCCCGTATGTTGTGTTTGATTATGGTGCTGGAAAAGTACTTAGAAAATTATGACCTTGAAAATGCTTTGAATGGTTGACCAACATGAGGCCATCAGAGTCGTCCAAGTGGTTGCTTTGTGCAGACTGCCATCATTTGTCTTTGGCCTCGTGCACTTTGTGCAGCTCTCCAGCAATAACATTCTGTGTACTCCATTGGTCTTTTTCAAGAGATGCTGATGTTAATTCAGTTACTTTCCACAGACAAACAGCAAATGTCCTAGGATTTGAGTCACTATAACAGGTACTTTACACTGAGTGGCTTAAACAACACTCCTTCCTTTCTCATAGTTCTGTAGATCAAGACACTTAAAGACATAGTGTGTGGTGAGGACTTTCTTCCAGGTTTGCCAAGAGGTGTCCTCTTGTGCTAAAAGGGGTGATGGTGGAGATATATTTGTTTATCTACCTATTTTTCAAGGGGATTAATTCCACCGTAATGCTCTACCCTCATGACCTAATCTAACTTTAATTACCTCTCTAATACCAACACATCAGGATTAGGGCTTCAACATAAGAATTTGCAGGGAACACAAACATTCAATTCATTGCAGAGTCCCTTGGTCAGTAAAGCAAAACAATAATCATTCTGTAGAGTTTCTTAGAATAATGCTAATATTGTACCTCAAACAATACCTATTCATTTTTCTTTCTTTCTTTCTTTCTTTTTTAAAGAAAGTAGATCAGTAATATGAGGAGTTGAGAGTTAATTTCTGAATGTTGGACTAACTTCCCAAAATGATTTTGAGGAAAGAAAGGGCAGAACGAATGACAGATTTTAAAAGCAATGATGAACACAGTGAGAAAGTACTTGTTGGTTTTGTTGCTGTCTTTCCCCTCATCCTCTCACTTGTAGCCTGACTCATAAAAGATGTTCAGAAATTGAGTTCTGTATAAATTTATTGATCGTTGGTTGCAGTAATTTTATAGCAATAAAAATTACTTTGCTGAAGAGTTGGTTGTTCTTTGTCTTGAAAAGACACTCTGCTGTGGGCTCCAAGCCCATTACTGGCCACAAGCTCTTGCTTTATGCATTTAATGTGCATAATGGACTTTGAGTTCTTTTTCTTCTTTAGGTTATCAATCGCCTGCATTTGGAATTTTTACAATCATAGTGAGTCATTCAAGTTGGTTGGCCTGGAAACCACCCATTATGCCAGGCTGAAGGGCTGGAGGAGAATTAATTTGCCTATTTGTGTGTAAGTGAAGATAGTAACAATTTGGCCAGCCATCTAGGATTAATCCAAGCTGTATAAACTGGGCAGCCATGAACTATTACAGAATATGCACCTGTGATATCTGCTGGGCGCAGGTGGGCAGTTTACTGGCTTCTGTAGTGACTAGATACTTCTGACAGTGGTAGAGATAGGGGTAGAACTTTTTACCTGGCACTATGAATAAAAGACAAAAAAGAATGACTCTTGACACATTTATGGCAGGGCCAAAAGTCATATGTCTTGCTGCCAGATGTCTTGAACCACCAGTGAGTGGTACATGTGTGACTGTTTGGGCAATTTTTTAAAAATTAATTTTCATAGTTAAAAAGACTAATATAAATAATTAGATTCACTTGTACCACCAGTGATACAAACCGCTGATGAGACAATCATGCACCAATTACTGGTGGTTCAAGCCAGTGGGAAACATGTTAAAATTATGTTTTGGAGCAATATTAAAGAGGACTATCAAGTTAGAGATACTTAGCTATGTACAAATGCTGATCTAATTGAATTTATCATTAGTTTTAACTTCTCTCATTTATAATTGCGCTTAGAAAGTGATGACTAACGTTTTAAGTGTTTTTTAATGGTTTTTGGAAATGTTGTATATAGATGTTTAAAGTTGTAGGCAAATTGAATTAGGGAAAATGAAATCTCATTTTCTTGTTCATTAGAAAGCATTATCTTCATTTCAAATTAGATGCTCTGATACATTACTGGTAAATCTTAGGTATAACTGTATGAAATTTCTATTTTTTTCCTGATCAGAATGACTGGATACTAATTTTATGGCTCCCTGTCATATTTATACCCTTGGTCTTGCCAACTAGACTATGAAGCTGTTAAAAATAATGATTGAACCCAAATCTGTTATAAATATATTTATAGACAAGAATTGGCTTCCTCATGAACTACTATTCCATCTTCTGACATTTTTGGAAGTTAGGATTTTCTATTCCTATGTTTCCTTTGGAGGAGGTAAAATTAAATTTTAAAATCATTTAAAGCAACTGGGCCTGGTGGCACACGCCTGTAACCCTAACACAAGGGTGGCTGAGGCAGGAGGACCACGGAGAGAATTCAAGACCAACCTGGATGCACAGCAAGACCCTATCTCAAAACAAAACAAAGCAAAGCAAAGAAAAACAAACCAAAACAGCGGCCACAAAACTAAACAAAGCAGAAAAAAGCTATCAAAAGCCAGTGGGAAGCATCACAACACGGAAAGTTTCAGGGATGCGATGAAGTGAAGATTCCTGAACTCCCAGTGCCTTCTGAAGACAGTCTTTTGTCTAAGATTGTCAGTGTTGGTGGTAACAGAAACGAATGGGAAAGGATTTTTTGTGGTTTTATTACAGCTGAGTTTTCATATTTCATTGAAGTAATTTGCTTTTTTGTCTCACACTGAGCTCAAGGTGTATTTTAGGTAGATATTTTCTTCATGTTAGAAAGACGTTTCTTCAGAGTTGTAAGAAGTGCACCCAGTGGGATAGGCTGGTGATCTCCGTGAAGGGACTCCACGAGGGAAGACACCAATGGTTTCCTTACTAAAAACATGATTTCGATCAGTAACATTACTGTGCCCATGGTTTCATGAAATTTAAATCTGTAACAAAGGAAAGTATTTGAGAGTCAAGATCTAGAAACCTGCCAAGGAAATACCATAAAGATAAAAACAAAATAAAAAAATAACATGATTGCTTTTTAATTAGAAGGCAGTGGCTTATGCACTTCATTACTTGGCAGTAAACTTGTCACTGTGAGCTGATCCATGGGCTGTCCCGCGACTTCATATGTTGTTTATATGCAAAAGACAACTCGAGGCCCTATTTTCACTGGCAAAAACAGTGCCTTGACAGTTGCCCATGTTAGCTTCTATAACCTTCCCCCTATCATAATACACTCCAGTTTTCCTGGTGAGACTGAACCACGAATGGGTGAAACTTGCTAACAACAATCAGTTAATATTTTCCGTAGACAGGCTCTTCTATTAAATAGCATCTGTTAAGCCTGGCATTTGACTAGGTGATAATATTTTCTAGAAATTTTGTATTTATTTTGAAATTCAGCAAATACCTACATATTATCCAGTTTCCTTTTGAAAATCATTCTTGGCTCCTGTGTTTCCCTCATATCCATACTAAGCATGCTGGCAAATCCTGTGTTCCTCTACACTGAAATACTCATTTGCATCCTGCTCAGGTTAATAATATAACTGTCCTGACTCTCAGAATAGACTATTAACCCCAGAAGGCTTGTTTTTATTGTTATATCTACCCCAGTGTGGAAACTGTTGCTGGGTGTGGCTGCAGAGTCTTGCACAGACTCATCCAAACTTTCAGAGTGGAGAGAGTGTAAAAATGAAACACTTGTAGAACCCAGAGTCCTGAGTTTGAGATTCTTTACCCTCATGCCTTCTGAAAACTATAGTTATATTTTGTGCCAACCTTACACGGCCGCCTTTAGTTTGGAAAAATGTAGTGACCATAGACAGTTATGATCCAGTAGTTTAACTTTTCTCCTGGATGACTTTAGATTGAGACACATTTTAAGTTGGTATGCAAGTTAAGGGTCCTCCTAAGACACTCACTCGGGTAGTTGTCATGAGAGTATCAGGAGTTCATTTGGGAGTGACTCTTGCTCTGTTCTGTGTTGATACAAAACATGCTGTAACTCCTTGCCTAATAGTAAGTCTCCATACAGGCTTTCTTGTACTCAGTCTAGAAGCTTTCTGCCAGACGTGATTCAGGGACATCTGGAAGAAAATATTCATATACTTATGAGTTCATTTTGTAAGACTCTATAGAGTGCCTACCATGTGTGCCAGGAAAATACATGTACCAGGAAAATATGAATGTGACTAAATCAGACAGAAGCATCAACCTTTGAGTCAGGTATAGTGCCTTATACCTGTAATTCCAAGGCTCTGGGGAGACGAGGCAAGAGTAGTGCAAATGTAGCAAAAACTAGGCACTTTAGTGACTTAGTGAGATTCCTGTCTCCCCCCAAAATATTTAAAAACATCTGGGGATCTAGCTCAATGTGAAGACCCTGAGACTGATCTCTAATAACACAAAATAGAAAATGTTCTCCACTATCTCAGAGCTTGCATTCTGGGGGTTAAAGGAAGGTGAAAAAAAAAAAAAAAAAAAAAAAAAAAAAAAAAAAAAAAAAAAAAAAAAAAAAAAAAAAAAAAAAAAAAAAAAAAAAAAAAAAAAAAAAAAAAAAAAAAAAAAAAAAAAAAAAAAAAAAAAAAAAAAAGCAAGAAGCATGCCAGATGGTGATAATGAATGGTGAAGAGAAAACTTCAGCAGGAGAAATGAGACAGAGATTGTTGGGGGCAAGATTGAGGGGATTTCAAATTTACAATAAGGTAACTGGCAGAGGCCCGAAGGCAGTAAAATAATGAATCCTGTGGATATCTAAGGGGAAGAACTTTGTAGTTAGAGGGAATTATATCCCTGTGTGGAAGTGCCTTGTCCTTGTTAGGGGACCCTTTATGATCTAATAGAACTTGAGTTCAAAGAGGTGACTGTCTTCCCTTTCTTTACCTGAGCACCACCAATGTGTTGACCCAAGTAATCGTTCACAGTGGTTGTCTGATCTGCATGGAGCAGCATCCAAGTACTCTCCCCCTTATATGCTAGTAGCACAGTACCTTTGTCCACTCCTGCTACTGTCTAACAATATACCATGAGCCAGGTCATTTATAAAAAGCAAAAATTAATCTTTCATAGTTCAGGACATTGGGAAGCCCAAGATCAAGGCATGCAGCATATTTAGTGTCAGATGAAGGCTCTCTGCTTCCAAGATGGCACCTTAGTGCTGTATTTTCTTATGGGAGAAGATGAGGGGGAAAAGGAATTGTAGCAGTCTATTTTCTGTTGCTCATAACACAGTGTCATAGACTGGGCAATAAACAGGATTTACTTTGTTCTACAATAATGGAGGTCTAAGGTTGAGTAACCACATATAGTGATGACTTTCTTGTTGGCAGAATCTTGTTGGCTCAGGGCAACAAGAAACAAGGGTGGGGAGGGAGGGAGAGAGAGAGAGCAAGAGAGAGAGACACACACACACACAGACAGAGACAGAAATAGAGAGACAGACAAAGACAGAGAGAGAGAGGGAGAGAGAGAGAGAGAAAGAGGAAGAGAGAGAGAAAAGTCTGTTTTTAAAAAGTACCAGTATTAAGTCTTAGAAGTTCATCCTAATGACCTTCACCTAAACATCTCCCAAAGACTCCAAATCTAAGCACAATAGTTGAATTAAGTCTTTACCTCTCTTAATAACTCACAATAGATATTAAATTTGAATGCATGAAGCCTTGGATAACATGTTCAGATCATGTCTAAGCCATAGCAGGAACAGAAATGCAAAAGGAATGAGGTAGTTCTCCCTAGCTCTTATGTAAAGCTCTTATGCCATCGGTGAAGGCCAAACTCCCTTAGTTTACTTACTTCCCAATAACCTCACTTCTCAGGAGTATTTCATTGAGATTGGATTTTAACAAAATCTCTGGAAGGAACACAAGCATTCAAAGCATGGCACACACCTAGCCCCTCACCTTTCTACAGCTGTGACAACGAGAATTGTCTCCAGACATTCCTAGATGTCAGCTGAGGTACAAAATTACCCTAGGTTGAAAAGCAGTTATTTAGGCCAGAGTAATGACTATGTTACTTGAAGTGATTTTTTTTTTTCATTTTAACCATGGTCCTCTGGCTGCTATGTTGAGAATAAATTGAAATTGATGAGGATAAAGACAGAAAAAAAGGAAGATCGTTAGCACATGACCAACTTCCTAAGAACAGACTCAGGGTGATGAGAGATCAGATTTGGGATTTATTTTAAAGCCATTGGGATTTGCTGGCAAAAGAGATACCTGGTGTAAACGAGCAGTCAAAAATAGCAACAAACGTTTTGAGCAAGGAAGATTCAGGAGAGGTGCATGTGTGGTTTGAGTGTGTTGTGTCTGAGAACAGTGACTGAAACTGAAAACTGTTTTCCCCTCAGAGTCATCCTGAGTGGTGGTCCTGTTTTCTTCTACAGTAAAATGCCCAGATGCTCAAGGAACTTAGCTAACTGACCAAAGTCACACAGCCTATGATGTTAATCCAGAAACAGTTGACTACTGACGATGGCTTGTTGGAAGACTTTTTTAAACGGTTTGAGATGGTTGTGGAAGCCTCGAGCAGCAGAGAATACTATGGACTTTTCTACTTTGCAGATTTTAATTTATAGTTCTGTGAAACCTTGGATTGAAAATAACTTGTTCTGCAAGATGACCATGTGTTTCTAATGAATTTTAACTTGATAGATGAATGATGTCTTGTAGCAAGAGTCAGGCATTAATGCTAAATGTCATATGATCACAAATAAGACAATGGTTCTCTCTCTCTTGAGCTGTGAGATTCCAGGTGATCACCTCCCAACAGCTAGAGGTTATGGAGATCTCATCTGAGCAGCAGAAAAAAGGTGGAGGAATCCTTCACCTCAGATGGGATTAGAGAGATGTGTAAAATGTGGGAAACAATGCAAAATTTTGTAGAAAAGCATCTGGATAAGAGTGTAGTAAGATGACCATTGAATCTGTTTAATAACAATGTAGTCACTTTTCTGTCAAATCTTCTAAAGAAGGTAAAAGGAAGTGTCAATGGATAAGTTCTTTGTTAAAGCTGCATGAAAAGAAAGTGATTCCACTGAGCCAGTAGACAGCAGCAATTCTGTCAATGCTAGTGAAAGTCATCGTCCACAGTTACCCTCCTCTTTCATCTCTCACATCTGCCACTAAGACTTCCAAAGGAAAGTGCAAATTAATCAATTTTTCTTTATATTTTGTACTTTTTTTACTATTTTGAGTTATTTTACAGTATTATAATCATTTTATATGAATATATCTAGATTGTGGAATGAATTAGCTGAATTTTCATTATTTCTTAAATTTGCTTTAATATAGAGAGCTTTGTATTACAAGCATATTTCTGGATCATTATGCTCAAAAACCAAGGTTTTACAATAATTCTTCAAAAAGTGCAATTTTGCTAGTTGCTAATATTTTAAATGGAGAAAGCAATTTCTTTTTCATTTAACATCAGCATAGGAAATAAACATAAATCTTAGCAAGGGTTCCGTACTGTAAAACAAACCACCTGGAATGTCAGTGCTGTGGAGTACTTATCTCCCTCCCCAAATTCATATGTTGGAATCCAGACTCCATTGTATTAGTATGAAGAGACGAGGCCTTTAGGAGGCGATCAAACCCTGGGGGCTCTGGAGCTGGGAACCTTCACCTCCTTTTGACTTTGCTACCTCTTGTGGACACACTGTTCAGGGGATTGTTTATAAGGAGAGTCTATTCCTTTGCTAAATACCAAATTTGCAGGCATCTTAATCTTGAATTTTTCATCCTCCAGAATTAGGAGGAAAAAAAAAAACTTCTGTAGCTTATAAATTACCCAGTCCATGATATTTTGTTACAGCAGCATAAAGACAGACCACCAGTAAGTAGGGTTTTTGTTTAGCTGAATTTTAGGTGAACTCTGCTTCTATTCAAAGTCTGTCTTGTCAATATTTAATCTTACAAGTTACCTGGAAAACAAAACAAAACAAAAAACAGAAACAAATGTGTGTATAGAGAGGACTGGGGTTGTAGGGAGGGCAGAGAAAGGGAAAAATGAGCATACATCATGGAGAGGAACAAATTCTCAGTGATACATGTGAAGAAAAAAGAAAAGAAAAATGAATGGGATGTAAAAAATAAAAAAAGTTGCCTGGCAAATCGATGCTTATTGGCTCAATTCTCTTTGACAGCCCATTTTGAGTCCCTTTTCATGAGGATCTACAAAACATATTTGCAAACTGCTTCCCCTTTTCTGTCATAGTATAGCTTGTATCTAGGTATTCCCACAAAGATGCATGTGCTGAGAGGTAGGTGGGCTTTGAGGAGGTAGTTGACCATGACTGTGTGATACTAGAGTAAGAGTGTATGATAGCTGGATTAGCATATTAGTTGCATTAGCATAGCTCTGGATGAATAGATTTACTATGGACAAAAGCCCCACCCTGGATGTCTTTTGGTATCAATTTGTGCATGTTTCTATAGACATGTTTTCATACATGATACATGCCACATGTAGCTCTGGTGAAAAAATTCTCCCATGCTTTTGCAGAAAGCATAATGGTCAAGCAAGGCCATAACATACACTGACAGAAGAGCTGAGAGACCCTGTGTGGTTCCAAGATACTGCCTGAGGAGACTTGTCTGACCTTGCTAGATAATAAGAGTTCAACTCTATTTAATATAGGTCTCACTATAACTTGGTTTTAAACACCCAGTAGAAAACTTTAAGGAACATTGCTTTTATTTATTAATTATAGACTAAGCCATTGTTGGGTGTACTTGCTTTTTCTCAAAATACGTAACATAAAAAGAAAGAGAGATACATCAGGAAATGTGGATGATTTACTCGAGCTTAAGACTTACTTACTTGGACTTAAGGGTATCTAGCCTATTCTGAGGGATCTTAAACTACAAGGATTACTGCGCTGGGATTATTGGCCTTAAGACTTACTGGAATTTATTGAGATTTAAGGATGTCTACCCTGCCCTATGTGATCTTCAACTATTAGGCTTGTAGATTGGACGGAATATAAAGGAGACCTGCTGCTGCTGTAACTTGCTGCCTCCTGTTTGCGCTGCCATGGACTGTATCTCCTTTGCAAGGCTTTTGCCATGCTCCCTTGCCATGGAGATGGATGATTAGGCCTGAGACTTCTGTATAAAATAAACCCTTATTTATTTAACTTGGTGTTGAGTATTTGATCCCAGCAATAATAAAATAACTAAAGGCATCCTCCCAACATGGATTGAGCATCTCATAGGTACAGGTGGCACTAAACCATTCTACCATCTTGAACATACTTCTGCTATGATCAAAACTCTGTGGAAGCATAATTTCTATCTATATGCTTGTGCAAATGTGTACATAGGACACATTAGAACATGGTGTGATATTAATAGGTCATTTTCTTCCTGTTTCCAAAGTCTTGTGATTTTCTATTCTTTCTTTCTTTCTTTTTTTTTAGCCATGTCTTCACCAGACCCCCTGAATAATTAATCTGAATCAATTTTTTTCTGGACACCTTTTGCATTCTCTGGCACCTAAACACACAGTCTCTGTCTTCCAGTTTTATAATTGTGTTTAAACCACAGGGCCCTGTAAGGTAATTGTACCCATGAAGTTGTTAACAAAGTAGAGGGCCCAGGTTCAGCCGTGTGCTGTGACTGATCCAAACGGGATGTGAGCCGAGCAACTCTGAAGAGCTGCCACAGGCCTCTCAGCACTGGAATCTGGTATGGATCATAGTCTCTTAACCTAAAAGAAAACAGAACTCTACCCTTTCTCTTTTTTTCGAAAGCAATCAATGCCAAGGAAGGTATGTAAGGAGATACTTGGAAGCTTATCGAGAATGACTTCTTGGAATGATTACTTGATGAATGTGTGACCTATGTTTGACTTAAAGCTTTTCTATCATCACTTGAATTTCTCAATAACAATGTGCTCTGTATTTTCCTCTATCACTGCATCCTGCATGTTTGCTGGTTCTGTTCTTAGGAGCTGTTCTTAATATTTCAATATGTCTCAGGGAAGCTATAAAGGTGCAAGGATTTTTGAATCAGGGCTATTTAGGAACAACTTTTAATGATACAGAGTTTAGGATTAGAACTATGTTTATTTGTTTTCATGATGTAATGTGTCTCTTGGTGGAGGATCCACTCCTGGGTACCAACAGAGGAATGATTTTGTAACTAACAGTCTTGCCCATGGAGAACCCGTGCAGACGCCAGGCCTCACACAGAATCTGTGTTCTTGCTAGAGACCAGGGCAGCTCGTCTCTATGTAAAACAAGCCTTCAGGTAAGGCACAAACCACTCTTGATGTGCAGCATTGCTGAGGTGAAAATTACCTCTGAAATTTCCTTTGTTCTTTCAATAAATCTTTTGACAACTTAGTATGTCCTGGGCAGTATGTGAGGAGCTGGGGAAGGCTATGTTGTAATTTGCACCCCAGGGAAGAAGACATGAAAACAGATTTAAGAATAGATGGGAGGCATCAATGAAGAAAAACAGAATTTTAAGATTGTATAGACGGCATTACAGACAGTAGAGAAGGATACATTATAATCTTTGGAAATATTACTTAGAATTTTGAAAATATTGTAATTTAGAGATAGCAAGTGATCAGCATGGTAGCTGGTGCTTTTGACAGTCCAGATTTTCTGAAGTACAGGCCTTTGTTATACCGAGCATTAAAATTTTCAAAAGGAATATTATTATCCTTAAGTGTGGAAAGGTGTCTCTAATGATGAGCTGTTTTTTAAGAAGGAGGGTGGGATATTTGTTGCATTTTTTTTCTTTTTGTGGTACTGAGTATGAAAAGCAGTACCTCTTATATGCTAAGCAAACATTTTTCTCACAGAGCAATACCCCCAGTCCTGTTATGCTCTTCCTGTTGTTTGTTCTTATCTTGGCCTTTGTTCATGCTCTTAAATAACTAAATCAGTCAAATAAATAGCTGCCTTGAGTAAAACTGTGAAATAATTTAGAAATTTTCACACTAGAAGAAATATGATTCTCACTTGGTTGAGCAGCAGCCTGAGAAATGTTGTTTGTGATAAAACAAGGCCATAATGACTCATTTGGCTAAACAGTATATAGGTGTTGCTATTAAAATACTTATATTTCACTAATACATTTTCTAGCAAAAATACACTGAAGAGTGAATTCAGGAAATCTAAGGTACGTAGTTTCAGAAAGCTTTAAAATCAACCTGTTTTCTCATTTCCTTACTTTAATTCAAATTTATGCAGTTATTTAATAAAACTGTCCCTCTCATAAGTCATCCTAATAGCATTTGCAGTAATCATAAAAAGAAAATGCATAGGGCTTATTAATTATGAGAAGATGTTTGTTTAGTTTCTGGTTGGGTGGTTACTTTCTGGATGGCTTTTTTCTCTTTTGCAAAGTCATTTAGAAGTCTTTCTGTCTGACTTTCTCTCTCTTTCTCTGTCTCTGTCTCTCTCTCTGTGTCTCTCTCCCTCCCTTCCTCTTCTTCTTCCTCTCCCTGTTTCTCCATGCTTTTTGTGAGGGGTCATAAAGTATAAATTTGAACTTCACTCAGGAGAGATGGCAGGATTCTAGGGCTTCACTAAGAAAGTTTGGTTTTCTCCAGAAAGTAGGTTGCTTTTAGTTTACTTTTAGACTAGTAAAGTAGACATCCAAATACCATCCAACGTTGCCTAGCGTAAGAGTTATATGAAAAATTACATTTTGCATCCACTGCCTGCTTATTTCTTTAGATTCTTTTCAGAACCTTATAGAGGGGCTTGCTCTACTCAGTGTGTCTGTGGATCCCTTAGACCCATACACTGTTACGCTCAGACTCTACATTCCCCATAATGTCCATGTTGTGGGTCCATGGATCTACTTCTTCCCTTAAAGAGCAAGATCTTTTCAAGGGATGAACCTGACTGGGCTGAGGGATGGCCAGCAAGCTGGAAAACACCATTTCTTGTTATATTTGTGGGGGTGTTTCCAGGGGTTACCATGCAAGTTGGTCCATTGAGTCCCGTCCTCAGGACCTTCACCAGTGTAGGTGGGTGTGACCAACAATCCTTTGAGGAGTGAAAAAGGACATAAAGGTGGAGAAAGTGAGTTATCTCCCTGTTTGAACTGAGACATGCATTATCTCTTGCTCTTGGACTTCTGGAGCTCTTGGTTGTTCTTGGGTTTCTGACTTAGGCTAAGATTTCTATCATCCTTTCCCCTGACTTTTAGACCTTTGAAACTTTATGGAATCCATAACCATGTAAAAAATTATTATATTGAATATATTTTATGCATATCTGTATGTGTCCCATTTTTCCGTTTCTCCAGAAAGCCCTGACTAATCAGTTTTGGATAACTTGCTTGAAGATGCATCCTTCTTGAGTATAGGTACAAAACTCTCTGGGAGGAGGGATTGACTGCTTTGCAAACGAACAGGATTTTTATATGTAAAGTGAGCCTGAACCGTTCTCTGATACTGATACTATACTGAGGCTATTTTCTTGAATCCCTTGAGTAAGAGTTGTGGGAAGCTATGATTTGAGGACTTCTAACCTGCTTCCCTATACAAACCCACATTCACCCAGCAAGTTTTTTCAAAGTCTAGAAGCTCCTGAAAACCTGAATTTCGAGTTGGAAAAGAGGCCAGCCATTATTTCTTATTTCAATCGGTAAGCCAGGCTCACAGGTACAAAAAGCAGAGGGTACAGTTTAGAGGACTAAAGGGCTGCTTGATTGGTGCTCAGGAAGGGACTGGTAGGAGTTACCAAGGCAGGCAGAGCTCTCTTCTCCTTAGCAACAGCCTGTATGAAGGGCACAAAAGCCTGGAATAGTAGCAGTCCCTACAGAGAAATCTGTGTAAAGGACGAGTCAAAAAGCAATTGAAACAAGTTTGCACTAATGACTTTGGGGACCAGGTGCTCCTTGAATGGAATAGGAGGGCCAATATTATCAAAGATGACCTCTAATTTGCAATTAAAATGACTGTTGGCTACATAAATGGACACCTGGGTGGGAGGATTGTATAATGTGGGTGGTCCTCCATGGGTGGAGAAAAGTCTTTCCTCTGCTCTTTGTAGGCTCAATACTGACAGATACTTACTGTCATTTCAATGGTGTTGATTTCCAGAGGAATAAAGTAGCAATTGGTGTTCAGGATTTAGCCTAGGCAGAGATGTTGATGTATGAATGGGCAATATAAGAATGAGAAAACATTGAGTGCTATTCAGCCAAGGCAAAGAAGGGCTCTTAAAGCTGATGACTAATTAGGGCTAGGTAACCAGTCCTGTGACCTTGAGTAGATAATAGCCCTTTTCTGGCTCCAGTTTAATTTTCTACACACTGATGTTTGTTATTCACGCCTATCACTCTGTAGTGTGGGAGAGAGCTCCCACCTTTGGTGGAACCAGGTGTAATTCCTGAAGGGTCCAGTAGATTATGTAGTACATAAATTCTCAGTAAGTGTGACATGGGGAAAATACAGTTTCTGACCTGTTAGATGTCAAATGTGTAGAGACGGTGGTTTCACAGTATGGAGAAATGAAGTGAAAAACTAGAGGAGGAAGTTAGGAGAATGTTATTGGAAATTAGGGGAAGAAGAATAGCCCTGGGTTTCCAGGAGGGGTCTTGAATGGGTAGCTACTGAGGCTCTTGGTCAAGGGTAATTTATGCAGCAAAGTCACAAAATGGGTCCTATATGGGTCAAACTACAGTCAACTTACAGCATTACAAGCACAGCCACTTAGCTCATATTGATCCAGTAGGGAAATTAATTTTGTAGCAAAGGCACATGGAAAGAACGGACATTTGGGAGGAAGGAGGGGCACATGGATCTGGGTATTCCCATCATTCCCCTATTCACTTGATGCCTAGCAAGGTCCCTTGGATCAGGTGGTGCGAATTACAGTGTAACCTGCAGTCATTGTCTCCAGGGAGACATCCAGGCTTGGCTGCTGCTTCTAATCCTGAGACCTGGCTTCCTTTAGATTTGCCTCTAGCTACAATTTTGATGTGTTTATTTATGTATTTTTTTGCACTGACCTCTTTGGGGTCTCAGACCCTGCCTGACTTTATATGAATTCTTCTCTAACTTATTTCCCTGTAATAAGTGGAACTGTCATTTGAGAAGAGATTTTTGAGATGTAGCTCATGGTTAGATGTCAAGATGAGAGCTAAACTTCTGAAGTGAACTTAAATTTCATCAGGTGGATATAGCAACAAAGTATGGAGGTTGTACAGAATACAACATGCTAAAGAAAGAAAGATGCTCAAGTAGTAATAAAACTGGTGAACTTATATGTTCCATGAATGACAATTCGTTCATAGAGTTCTCGGCACTTAATAGAAGTCCTAAGTGCTTCTGGACCAAGGACTCTGTGGATTCCTCCAGTCCACTTCATAACATGGAGACTTCACTATAATAACCACAGCTCATGGACTCCCCATAAATTAGTTCCACAGATTCTCTGTAGGACCTCTACCGGGATCTGTGCTCCACAGGATTGAAGCCATTTGCCAAACGTTCTTGTTTGGTCTTTACCATGAGGCCAGTCCATGCTGAGATGCACCTGCAAACCATGGACTTGCCAGATTTGAAAGACAACATGAAAAAAAAGGAATGTGAAACTATGCCTTAATAAGTTTTTCGACGGAATATCTGTCAAAATAATATTTTGTATATACTTGGAAATAGGAAATACCAAAACTGCTAGATTTTTTTTCACTTTTTCTGATGTGGCAAGTGCAAAATTTAAAGTTGTACATGTGGTTCACATTTTATTTCTATTGGACAGCATCCATGGGTACCCTCCTGAACCCCAATAGCAATTCTCTGAAGGGGTTTAAATCATCAGACTCTCCTGTCAGCAAGCAGAAAACAAAACCTTGTATTGGCTTAGGAGACTGAGTTGATTTGAGATTGCTTGTCCTTTCTCAGCAGAAGAAGCTTTACTGAGTAAGTTAACTGAATTCCTGTGGCCACCAGGTTGCTCTGGGTACAGTTTCAGGGTCAGAACTAAGAGGTAGTTCTTTTTTTTTTTGAGACAGGGTCTCGCTTTGTGGCTCAGGCTGGCCCTGAGCTCAGCCTCAAACCCACATCACAGCAATCCTCCTGCCTCTGCCTCCTGAGTGCTGGGATTACAGGTGTGAGCCACTACACCCAGCACTGTGGTATGTGGTGCTGGTTGCTGCTGGGCGTGAGTCTCCACACCCAGTATTGTATGTGGTTACCTGGGATGGAACCCAGGTCCTTGCGCTTGCAAGACAGGCACTGGAACCACTGAGCTAAATCCCCTGCCCTAAGAGGAAGTTCTTATATCATTTACATTCAGCTTTCTCTTAACTCAGTTCCAAGTCAGTACCCGTGGACCATTGTTTAAAAATCATTGCTTTAGGGACAGAGATTTAGCTCAGTGACTCAGAGCCTTCCTTGCAAGCTCAAGGTCTTGAGGTTGAACCCCAGTATCAGAAAAAGATAAAAATAAAAAGTAAGTAAATTAACAGCACCGTGTCATTGGAACTGAATTTTCTCTAAACTACAATTCCTTCTCTCAAAACAAATACAATGAAAAGAACATTGAAACAAAAGAAAAATCACAGAATGCACCTTTAGTCAACATTTGCCTTCCTGTAAGAATCAAATAAGGTAGCATTAATTAATTGGCATCACAATCACAGGCTCTCCTTTTGTGGGATGCTGGGAATCCACAAAGGTGTTGTGTTTTTTTCTGATTCTGAGTTGTTAGGGAGTTATTGAAAGGGAACCACGGTTCTATTTCTGCAGCAGAACTAATTTGAAAGGAAAATGGTAAATTAAATAAGGTCAAGATAATTTAGGCAGCTGCTTCAGTCTACTGAATGATCGCTTGCAAGATGCAAATAAATGTAGGGCTTTGTGTTATTAAGCAGTTACGGTTTTCAACTCGGAATGAATACTGTGATGTGGCTGAGTAGTCCTCTTAATGAGATATTCTCGGTCACTCATTTGTCTTTATATTATCTCAGTTCTAAAGATGAGAATGATTAACATTGCACTCTAATGATGAGAAATAGAGGGCCCCTCATGTCAATAAATCAAAGTTTGAAAAACAAGCTGTGAATATCTCTACCATTATATCAGTGTGTTCCCAAATTTTGATTTAACATTTTATTTCTGTTTCTTGAAGGCAATCTATGAAAACTGTGGAGGACACTTCTGAAATAGATTTGGCCTTTAGTGAATCCTCTAACTTGACTTCATGAAAAAGCTCTAGGGTTTCAAGATGCTCAGGCACTATCAGCCTGTATTCTTAGTGTGATGTGGGAACAAGAAGATTATGGCAGAATGGGATTCTATTTAGAGATGTACTCAATGTTAAGTGCCTCAGATGTCTTAAATTCTGAGATGGTCTATGCTTTATTTGATTGTTTATTCTAAATACACAGTTTTCACAGTTATAACACTAGCACTTTGATGAACCCCTAGAACCATCACCAAGCAAGTATGTTGGACCTGCCTAGGAAAAGAGGGGTGTAAAACTAGAGATGTGTTGTCCTTCATATGCTGCCCCGTCCTAATAATAGTGAAGCTTCATTCATCTAGTCATTAAATATCTATCACACACTTAAGGTGTAGAACACTATGTAAAGTAACCTTGTGAATAAACCTGAAGGACAGTACATTGAGTGCTTGAGTTCAAATTGTCTTTTTCAGTGTCTCCGTATGTCTTGGAGTCTGGAGAGCTAAGAGAGCAGAGAACTGCTGGTTTCTTCCACCTTAGGCCTCAGCAGGGACACAGCAATCTAGAGGACATTTGTCCAGCACCATTTAAAATTCCTATCCCTCTGGTCCCTTGAAATGATCTTTAACTTTTTGGAAATCATTATTCACTGTCTGGAAACACTAGATTATCTTCATAACAAGTGGTTTTGATCTTGACAGCATCCTTACATTTCTGAGTGAAGTGAGCAAAAAAAAAATCTGTATGCTGAGCTTTTACTTCAGACAGTTGATAAAGTGTATGAAACTTCAAATTGTAATTTACTTATTTTGAGCCTTATCTCTTCCTGAATGGTGGTGCATGCTCTTCACTGCATTAATCTTCATCTATTTGCATTTCAATAAGCCTGTTTATCTGTTGTTAATCCGTTCATCCGGTGATTCTTGTCAAACTCACCCTACAATTGCAGATAGGGAATACATTACATGGAAGTCAGTAAGGGTGGGAGAAAGAGAATAGTGTTCTGATTGGGATCTTTATTTAGAATTCTCAGTGACTCTATCTTTGTAATGATAGCAAGCTTTCTCAGGAAACCTCAGTGTCACTTCCCTGTCTTCCATCTTGAACTGCTAAATTGAATACCACATAGTTAAGGCAGATACACTCACTTTAAGACAATGTCTTAACAATCTTTGTTAGAATAAGCTGTTCATTGTTTTTCAAGCTGTTATTTCTTTAACCTTTATGATGTCAGTTTTCCACATAGAAAGCATTTCTTTCTCATATACTTTGAAGATAATCCACGAGCCAGTACTGTTGTCTCGGAGTCCAGAGTGTGAGCTGAATCTGTCAACTTTTTACAATGTGAACTGTGACCGGCATCGACCGAACCACTGTCCTCACTCATCTGGACTCTGGTAGTAGTGTGTTAATTGGTTTCTCAGTTTTGTTTTTGCCATCAAACAGTCAGATCTCCAAGAGCAGACGAAGTATTCCTTTAAAACTTAAGTCAGACGATGCAGCTGTGCTGTGGAGAATACTCTAATTGCTTCCCATCTAACTGAAAGTCAGATCTGATGAATGTCTTTGCATCGTCTGGCTTCCTTCTACCTTTCTGGTCTCTTCTCTTGTGTTCTCCTTGTTTACCCTACTGTGTCTCAGGCACATTTGTCTTGTCATCTTGACAAAATGTCTACCTGCTCACCCTGCGTGTACTGGGTTCTCTTCCTTGGAAGCCATCTTTTCTGGAATTCCATTAGGGCTTACTGCTCACTTCTGTTGGGTCTTTGCCCCTCTGTCGCCTTACTAGTGACATCCTTCTTGAGGCCCCTAAAATTGTAGCCATTTGTTAATTTTCCCCAGACTGCTAAGAATGCAGTGAATATCTCTGAGATGAGTGGAATAGCTGTTTCTCATGAAAAAGAATTTACTTTCCCATTGCATCTGTGAGAATAGATAAGAGATGCCTAAAATGGCCCCCAGCAGCAGAAAGTAGGTGAGTATGACAACAAAGAGGTAAGAAATCAGACATGATAAAAACCCCAAACTGCACATTTGCCTTTCTTAATTTAAAGTATTAATAATAACAAAGAGTCAATAAGTTGTTAAAATTACAGATCTTCCTCAGAACAGCTAAGATTTATTATTGAATCACTAATTTATAAAACTAGAATAAAGGTAGTCTAATTTAGTAAACTCTTTTCATAAAATAATAGATGATCTTTTGTGATAAAATTTAAATTGTCACTATGCCTGACTTATCATATTTTGGTGAGTACATGGTATATGTGTGCATGTGGTATAACGTATGATCACAAAATATGGCAAATATTTAAATTGAAAACAATTCATTGTATTACTCAGTGTAGTAGCCATCAAGCCCCTTCAGAATACATGTCTTCACTTAGAACATACTTACTCTATTGATCTTATGACTTTCTGAATCACTTCTGTGAGTCCTCATTTGTGTGTATCTTTTTCCAGTGCCTCAGTGTCATGAGTCCATTTAAAATCTCTATAGCAGTGTCTGGGAAGGACACGGCATTATGTCCTTGTTACCTTACTCACACCAGCCTGGTCCTGTATGACTTCTGGCTTCTCTCCAAAGTCAAAATGATCGTGAAGGTTACATTCTGAATCCATTCTGCACAACGAGGCAGCCACTATAGTGCAAATAGAGGCATTCATGTAAGAGGACTTTCAGACGTGCAGAAAGTGGCTAGAATGATGTTATAAGTGTTTGAATCAGGGGGAATTTTTCACAGGGATTAATGACTTTGTATCTTTTATTATAATAATTTTTAATATTTAAACATTCAGTATATTTTTGAATAGAACTCATATGTGGATTCTTTGTCTTATCTGAAAAAAGGTAAAATGCAATATATTACTAATTCAAAGGTAGAAATAATACAATATTTTGAAATCTGAAAAATCTCAAAGATTTATAAATTTTAGGCTATAATGAGATATTATTATGTCTATGAATGTCACTAAAACAAGAAAAAAACAAGCAGGACCAAGTAAGTGAAGCTGTAGGACAACTATGATTCTCATTTACCACTGGTGAGAATGCAGAATAGTGCTATGACTTTGGAAGACAATGTGATGGCTTATGGTGTTGCATACACACTTACATATAACCCTGAAATACTGCTTGGAAATTTTAAAGGTGAAATAGAAACATATAAACCAAAATCTGTACACTAATATTTATAGTAGATACTTTTATTATTATCAGAAAGTTAAAGCAATCTAAGTGTTTTTGTTCTTTTTTTTAGTAATAAAAAAATGTGTCTGCTGTTGTTGCTGCTTTATGGTCTTGAACTGAGTCAAAAGGTAAAGCTTTCTTGGTTATTTTGACTTTGCAGATGAGGCAGCAGTCACTCAGTGCTATATACGGTGAATGAAGTGAACAAAGAAACACTGTAATGCCTTTATAAGACTGCCTTTCCATTCAGTGGCATTCAACACCAGCATTCACCACAGTTTTGATCATACTTCATAAGGACACTCAGGAAATAGGTCTTCCAGAACTGCTACAGAAAGTGCCAGGGGCTATGGGATAGATGTAAGTAGCAAAGGAGAATATTTTGAACAGGATTGATATTAATGTGTCTTTTGCTATAATAAGTGCTCAAAATTCAAACCTGCACCATCTTTTATTATCAACCCTTGTATGTGGATTAAAAATAATGTCTTCATCACTTTCCCATTGTGGGACATAATACTAAGAGCTCCCAACTTAAAAAAGCAACACTGCACATTTAGCTACTGAACTCAGCAGTGGATAAGTCTGCTGAGAAGCACAGCACTCCATGATCCAATCAGTTTCCACACACGAGAGTTTTCAAGAACATTCTGGATGTGAACCATAACAATAATCAGTTTTCTTAATCATTTAAACAAATTATGCTTGTGAATCCAGGCACTGATGAGGAATGAGTGTCCCAGGTGTCTAAGCTCATCTCTTTAAGTTCTACATTCCATTTTACTTCAGCTGCTGTGGTTTCCTGTGTGACTTTGTCCTGCTGTGGGTATTACTTTGTCACATGGTGGACTTGGGGTCCCATGTCAGAAGCAAGAATGACAAAGATCCTTCCTATGCTCTCTCATAAGCTGTTGCATATGTTCAAAAGGAACTTGCCAGCTCATAAGCCTAATTCAGCGGTATTGATGCTGAGGAAGCCTGGTGATTTGTCTTTATGGTTGAATCATAGAGATATCTACTGGTTAAGTTCCTTCATAAAACCAGGTATAAGTGAATAGAAAACAGAATCAGAAGATCTGTGTTGTCCACACAGATCACTCCTGGCTGTGCTTTTGGGGTGCTTTTCAATATGATTCCTATCTCATGGCTCTGAAATCAATGGCTGTGATGGTTTCAATGACTTGAAAGGTTTGCAAAGTTCTGCTACGTGCAGAAAAAAACAAGCTATCATTGTAATACAATGTGTTGGGTCCAAGGAGCAAGCTCATGACGCAAGATGGAACTAATGGTTAACTAGTTGTCTGTGGCACAAAAATACCAAAATAATCACAAAATTTAATGAACACATATACCAGTCCAAGATTAAGTAATTCATAACAAAAAATAAAAACTTTAGTCATGGAGAAGTCCTTGTAAATTGTGCCATACTTCTTTTTTTTTTTTAATTTTCCATTGCTGGCTGGATGATACATTTTATGTTCATGTACAGTATGAATATGTAAAGGTTCTTAGTGCTATGATTCCCTGGTGAAATATCCCTGTTTCTATTTTTCAACACTATTTTGTGTCCTCTGCTTTACACTCTACCTTTTCTTTATAGCTGCCTTGAGATGCTGTAAACCTGGCTTAATCATGAAATCAGTTTTCTACCATCAGGTTAGAAATGAATCACTACTACAGATTAAAATGAAACATTTCTCTCTTACACATTATTCGAGAGCAGTGGTGGCTAACCTATGGCACACATGTTGCAACAAGCTGTTTATATCATTAAAAGCTCTAAATGGTTCACCATTACTTTTGTAGGGCAATAGCTTTTAAGTGTCCCATGTCATTATTCTTAGTTTAATTTGTACAGATCATATTCTCCATATACACAGTGATGTGAGTACCAAAATAAAGCAGCAGAAGACTGTAATGAAATACCTGCTCTTGGGTGCAGGAATGTGATAGGCAGTTTTGTGTATTATTCCATTCAGCTTCACAACGAGTGAGGTAGATGATTTTTGCTGCTTCTGCAAACAAAGAAATTGACTTGTATTATCATAGGTCTCTCTCTCCCAAACCTGCTGCTCTTTTCATACTCCCCAAAGCTCCATTTGGGAATAGTTTGTTAATCTTGTTCTTTTCTTGTCTCTTTCTCCCTTGCAGTAAGGGATAGAAATTGCCCTGGTCTTCTGAGATTGAGCCCTGGACCTGGTTGATCCCTGTTTTACTTTTCAGAGTCACCAGAGATCTGGCCTAATTCTTTATATATTTTTTTTCAAATATGCAGAAACATACTCAATTACTTATTTCTTTCTCTCTCATTACTGCCTGTGGAAGAAAATCTTCTCTCATCATTCATCCAGAATTCTGAACAACACACTCACAAGTTTATTTTATTTTAATAATTCTACCTCTAATCACCACAGGGAACTAGGAAAATAAAATGAAGCAAAACTCAGAAAAATTGCAGTTTCAAAACCAGTTAAGATCTTGGTCCTGGAACCCATTTTATGTACTATACTTACTGAAATTCTGCCCAAGTGTTATTCCTTCAAACACTCTGGAATTTTATTCTTCATTTTTAATCACTGAACCTCTAGTCTGAAGCAGATTCACATTGTTACTGCTGATGAAGTGCTTCTGAAGCCAGATCATATTTTCTGCTGATTGTCCATGCTCTAAGGCTTTCATCATGAACCTGCTCTCCAAAGGACTTTCAGAAAGCAGTGTTACATTGGGTGTACTGTGCTACTGAAGGAGTTTGGGGAGTGGATGTTGTGACTAAAACACCTTTGCTGTCCAATACTGGGAACCCAGTGTCATGTGACCAGGGAGTTCTTGAAATCTGACCAAAATGAAAAGAGCCATAAACTATACACTAAATTCCAAAGACTTAGAATGAAAAAAACAAGGGAAATATTTTGATAATTTTTGTATACAGTTACATATACTGATTATATGAAAAAATTCTATAGATACTGGGATAAATAAATTGTTAAAATTACATTCACCCCTTGGAGCATTTGAATTGGAAGTTATTATAGATTCATATACATTTGTAAAATATAATACAAGAAATATGATATATCCTTTAACAGTTTTCTTACTGGTAATGTTTCACAAAACAATAGCACAATAGTATAACCATGAGATTACTTCGATATCATTAATTAACTTTATTCATATTTTTCAGTTTTATATACACTGATTATATATGTGTGCTTGTGTGTGTTTTGTGCATAAACACCTATGTAAATTTATATGACAGTACCACAGACAAGATGGAGACAACTTCCACTGCAAGTGCTATAGGCAGCTACAAATTGAGAATTATATTTTTCTTATATCACAAGAATCTCTTGTGTTACTTTCCTATAGCCCAAGCCATCCTCTTTCTTCTTCCTCACCCTGGGGAATCACTGACGTATTCTCTGTCTGGATACTTCTATCACTTTAAGTAGCTCATATCAATGGAATAATGTATTATATTTCCTTTTGAAAGTAACTGTCAATAAATAAAATTCCTTTGAGATTCTTCTAAGTTGTGGTATCAATAAGTTCATGTTTCTTTTCACTTTCATGATGGCATGACTAGAAAATATCACATTACATATGTAACTTGCTTTCCTCACTTCCACAGTATCTACCAGAAAACATTATTTCAGAGCATGTTTGTTAGATGTCATTAAAAAACACAGTTTTTTCATATTTTTCTATAAACTTTAAATAATGCTGTAGTAGGTGGCACATTTTGTTCCTCAAACTTTAAGTCAGGATGTTTGAGATGAAAAAAAGAGACAAGGCTTTATAGAAAAATAACCTCAAGAAAGTAAAATCATTGGTATCCCTGCCTTCCCTCTCCCCCTGTCTCTCTTTTTCTTGTGTGTCTCTATGTTGTGCGTGAGTCTTTCAGTAAGAAAAGCTTTGTATTTCCATCCACAAAAGAAACTTTTCCTAAGGTTAGACAGCAAGAAGGGATATCTTGCAGACACTGCCAGTGGTATTCAGCATACTGGTTTAAAACTAATTAAATGGTTCCTGTTTATCTGATATTTTCCCTTTGGGAGCTTCAGAAACTCTTTTCTATTTTTTTTTCTTTCCAATTTAAGCTTCAAAAAAGAAACCAGCTTACAGTAGCTTATGACAGAGGTGAGAAGCAGGACCCAGGACTCTTTGGAGCAGATTAGAGTGCTAAGGGACAATATAGTACTGTTTTTAATTGAAATTGCCTGGGGCAGTGAGGTAGAGGAGAGGAATGACCGAGGCTGGCATATATACAGGTTCTGAAACTGAGCTCTGCACATTCAGAGTTGTCATTGGCAACCTTAAGCACTCAAGGATCTTGGGTTTATATGTAGCTTACACATATTTGAATATCCTGGCTGCACTGTGTGGCTGTTTTAAGTCCAGTTTTTTTTTTTTTTTTTTTTTTTTTTTTCTGAAACAGGGTCTCACTTTGTAGTTCAGGCTGGCCCTGAGCTCAACCTCAAACTCACATCACAGCAATCCTCCTACCTCTGCCTCCCGAGTGCTGGGATTACAGGTGTGAGCCACCACACCCACCTGCACTGTAGTTTGTGGTACGGATTACTGCTAGGCGTGAGTCTCCACACCCAATATTGTATGTGGTTACTGGGGAATCGAACCTAGGTCCTTCACTTGCAAGACAGGCACCGGAATCACTGAGCTAAATCCCCGGCCCTTAAATCCAGTTATTTAGCATGAGATATTTTAACAAATCAAAACATGGTAGAAGCCAAAACCTCAAACTAGAGCTACAACAAAATCATCAGATTTAAGAGGAGTTTCTGTGACAAAATAAATTTACATTTCTTTGTTCTCTGCTATTTTACCATTAGGACTTTGAAGATGAAGATTAAATCTAGGAGAAAAGATGAGGACTGATTAAAGTCTATTTCTTGTTTCTCACCTTAAACAGATGGTCCTGGCATGCTAGCAGTGGCTGCTGGTTGGTACCTTTTGAATATCAGGAAAGTTCACTGAGAAAATTTCATCAGATATGTGTCTTTGCTCAGCCTAGTTGTGGAAATGAGTCATTAGAAGCAAGGATGCTTTCAGTGCAGATGCCAAGATTTATATTGTTCTCCTTACCACACCTCACCCCGAGTGTCTCTTTACTATAGCTGCCAAACATGGATTTCTTGAGCTCTGAGCTCTCTGGGCTGGTGATATCTGGGGTTATGCTGGCCCTGCTGTGGCTGGGTGCAGTGACTGGAAAAGTTTGCAGGATATTTCTTTTTTCATGACCTAGAAGAAGCCCATTTTTTTCTCTACAATAGGATAGGGATGAAGTGACTTGTGTCCTTGGCGTGTGATAGTAATTTTGCTATGTCCCCATTTTTTTAATCTGTCAATTTCAAAATGAAGCATAGTGGGAAAAATTTTTGTTGTTGTTTGGAGCCGAAGTGAAAAAGAAGGATTCAGTTACATTTCTCCTCTGCTTCCTTCCTGAAGAAGACATAGGTTTTGGAAGAAGGCCAGTGTTATTTTCTTTGTTGTTGTTGGTTGAAGCTGTGAGGAATTTCATAAACATCCTTGAACAAAACTTCCACTGCTATATAGCATAATTGTACGTGATTACCCTACACATTCCCCATTGTATGGGCTACAGTTCCCACTTAGCCTCTGCTGGGTTCAGGAGCTGCACCTGCTTGAATGCAAGCCACAGGTGCTTGGCCACCACCTACTGCCAAGAACAGCTGCAGAAATCACCCCCCCCCCCATTCACATGGTAGCACCAGTAGGCACACAAGAAATTGCCTCCCTTAAGAGGTATTGGCCAGGGTTGGAAGTCATGGTCCTTCGTTTACTATAAGTGTCACGTGACTGGATAAGTAAGGTGACCATTCTGTGTTTCAGCTTCCTCATATAGAAAAAATTGGGTGAGACATGATGACTCACTTATAGGACATGCTGAGAGCAGTAGCTAGATGTAGAAGTTTCTAAGTAATTGGTTACTACTCTTATTACATTGCAGCTTTTGTGCCTAACAGAGAGTTCTGCTCTCTAGCCAAAGATGTTTCCGAACAAAAGTTTCTTAAAGATTTTTTTTTTCCTGTAAGGAAAACAAAACAAAACAAAACAAACAAACAAACAAAAAAACCCCAAAAAACCCCACTTGCTGTCTGTGCTAGTGGGCATATTAACCTTCTGTTAATTAACTCTACTTCACACATTAATGTGACTTTATGTGCATTCCCACTGAGTAGCTTTCAGATAAGCAAGTCAGGTGAAGGAAAGAACAGTTAAGTTGGTTGGTACCATGAAGAATATATAAACAAATTTAAATAAAAAACCCATCCCCCCCATGCTACTTGAGCCCTCTGTCTTTACAAATCAAACAAATCAAACTTGATTACAAACAAATCAAGCTTTTGTGAAAGACCCACAAAATTGTTTTCCCTTCTAGATGCTACATATGTATTCCTTTCTTCTTCTTTTAATAACTGTCAGTGGTGTAGACCTAGAGATTCATAAGGTTTGATTTAAGGTATAGAAAAGCATCCTGCCATGAAGATTTAGAATTTTGCTTGGAATGTAAAATGAAGCATATGAATCTAGGGATGAAAGGGAGAATTGTTCAGTGTAAATTCTCGGGTATTGACTTTAACGTATCCTCTCTGGTATTCAGTTATCTGTTCTCCTGAATAACATCAGACCCCAACCTGAGGCATGCAGGTGACAAACGCAAGCTGGAAGTTGGGTGGAGGAGGCAGAATTCTGTGATGCCTCCAAGACTTCTGGCCCCAGTATACCCCTCCTGTGTAATCCAGAGAACTGTGACTATGTCATCTCTGCGATCCAAATATGTTACATGGCACAGCTGACTTTAAGAGTTTCTCCTCTGATTCCTACAAGGAACTGAAGAGAGACATGAAATGAAAGATTCCTTGCAAAGGAGAGTCTCCATGGCTTGCTCTAAAGATGGTGTGAGTGAGGACTATATGACCAAGAATGGCAGGTGGGCTTAAGGGGGCCAGGTGCCAGGTGCACCTTGAGGACATCCTCATAAGTGAAATAAACAGGTCACAGATGTGTAAATATCATATCTTTTCTGTGGTATGAGAAAATGAAGTTGTAAATGAGTTGTAGTATGTGCAGTTGATATTGTGAAATAGAAAATATTTGGGCCGAGGAGTTAGCTCAGTGGTTCCGGCACCTGTCCTGCAAGCGCAAGGGCCTGGGTTCGATTCCCCGGTAAACACATACAATACTGGGTGTGGAGACTCAACCCAGCAGCAACCAGTACCACATACCACAGTGCCGGGCATGGTGGCTCACGCCTGTAATCCCAGCACTTGGGAGGCAGAGGCAGGAGGATTGCTGTGATGTGAGTTTGAGGCTAAGCTCAGGGCCAGCCTGAACCACAAAGTGAGACCCTGTCTCAAAAAAACCTAAAAAAAAAAAAAAGAAAGAAATAGAAAATATTTAAAAGGAAAGAGTGTGTAGGGGTAAATAATGAGGGGAAAATGAATGTGATAGTAATAAAGGAAAAAGGATACATAGATTATGTATATATGGGGTGGGGAGGTTGCAGCGTGGGGGGAAAGGGGAAAAATGAGAATCAAGTCATGTCATATTCTGTTACAAACTCTCAATGTTGAATGTGATGATGGTGTGTATTCATAAAAGGGGAAAAATGAGAATCAAGTCATGTCATATTCTGTTACAAACTCTAAATGTTGAATGTGATGATGGTGTGTATTCATAATGTACCAATACATATTTAATTTTTTTAAAAAAAAGAAAGAAATGAGACCTCATTTGAATAACTATGAGTGAAAATGGCCAGCAGCTTGATCGAGCTGGAAAGGGATCACTCCTCAGGATTTCAGGCAAAGAATGACACTTTGATTTCAAATTTATAATAAGATGCAGAACAGAGAAACCAGCAACAATATTTAGTCTTCTGATACAGAACTAAAAGCTAATACATATGTGTTAAATCACTATATTTGTGGTAGTTTGTTATATGCCTACAGAAAATAAATACATGAGGGAAACTTGGAAAAAGAATGTAGGTTGATAACTGCAGAGCCTTTACTAGTATTTGGAGAGCGATATATCCAATGAGCTCCTCTAAAGAACTCCCAGTTTTACGTTTACAGCCAGTTAGCCTCCATAAATGACATACACAGAAGCTGTAACTTTCTTGTGCAGAATTTAAAATGTTTTCTCAAAATGGCAGTTTTAGACTTGGGGATAGGCAAAGGAATGGCTGAATAGCTCTCTTGGTGGACATTTGCTGATGATGGCCAATCAGAAAATGTAGAGTGAGAATGTGGGATTCCCTCCTTTCCCCACTGAGAGGCTGGCTGAGGAAATCTTTCATGCAGGGGCCACTCACTCAAGGAGCTAGGTTCCTTGACCATCGTGAAAGAATTGGCTGCTTGGCAAATGCCTTTGTGGGTAGGGGCTGTGGACACCTGGTGCCCCTGCTGTTTGCGGGACTGCATGTGTCATCTATGGCTCCAGGACTGCAAAATGATCTAGGAGATGACATGATAGGTATGTGTGTGAAATCTACCACTTAAAAGTGGTAGCAGCTGGGGCTGGGGAGTTAGTTCAGTGGTTCCAGCACCTGTTTTACAAGCACAAGGGCCCAGGTTCGATTCCCCAGGAACCACATACAGTACTGGGTGTGGAGACTCATGCCCAGCAGCAATCAGTACCATATACCACAGTGCTGGGCGTGGTGGCTCACGCTTGTAATCCCAGCACTTGGGAGGCAGAGGCAGGAGGATTGCTGTGATGTGAGTTGGAGGCTGAACTACAAAGCGAGACCCTATCTCAAAAAACCTAAAAAAAAAAAGTGATAGCAGCAAGCTGAAACTTTGAGTTCACCATGCAGATCAGGGCCTGGGTGTCCTGTGCCTCCCTGTTTCCATTTTTTTTTTTTAACCCTTATCCGTCTGAAAGCCTTTTTGGAAGTCACCAACTGGGAGCAAGAAAGAAGCAGCAATTTATCCCTTCTGTGCTGTCTGGCTGCCTCATATCCTCGACTATTTGCTTTTATTTTCCATGTATTATCTCTCCATTGACTTAAAAATTTATTGTCTAAAATTCCTTGTTGCTTTGAAATAAGAGTAGGTCTAACTGTGATATCATGAATGGTGATTTGCCATAAGATTTTGATGTTTCCTGTGGTTTAGAGGTCTCTCTTACACATGCTGTTTGATAAGGATAAAATGCAGTGGGTACAATGTATTTCCCATCATAAGGAATCAAATGGAAAATTACAAAAGTAAAAAATGTAAATACCACTTGCTGTGTGTTTTGAAGAATGTGTCATTTTAAAAAATCGATTAATATTTACTGGCAGATTTACTCAAATGTAGCTTTTTTGAACAAGGACTTTAAGAAAACACAGTCTGTACAACATAAAATTCATCTACAAAACAATATCAATCCAGTGGTTTCTAGTCTATTGACAGCATTGTGCAGCTATCACCACAATCTAACACGTTACCACACTGTACCACGTGTGTGTGTATGTATGTGTGTGTGTATTGTGTGTGTGTGTGTATATATATATATATATATATATATATGGCTGAATTGGATTTCATTGTATGGATATTTTCATTATTTGGTGGGCATTCAGATTTTTTGCTACTTTGGCTGTTACATGTCATGTTGTTCTGAAAATTTTTGAAATGTTTTGTATGGATATATGTTTTGTTTCTCTTGCATACTTCCTTGGTGGTGACATCACTGGTCACATGGTACCATTTTATTTAGCCACGTGGCCAATTGCCACTGGACACTTTTACAGAGTGGTTCCATAATCATGTAACCACACAGACAGTGTACAGGGGCCCCATATACTTACTATCTGTCTTCTTACTGTCTGTCTTCCACTTACATTTTTCCTCGTACTTGTAAGGTACTATCTCATTTTGATTATGTTGTCTTCCTGGTTGAACATCTGTGTGTGTGTGTGTGTGTGTGTGTGTGTGTGTGTGTGTGTGTGTGTGTTTGTTGTATAAAAGTCTATTGAGCTGATTTGCCCATTTTAAAATTGTGCTATTTGTCTTTGTTGTTGCTGAGTTGGAAGAAATCATAGTCTAGATAGCATCCTTTTTTATCACATAAATGGTTTGTAAAGGTCATCTTCTGTTCTTCAGATTGCCTTTTCCTTCTCATTTTTTTTCCCCCTTAGGCTTTTTGAGACAGGGTCTTGTGGTTCAGGCTGGCCCTGAGCTCAGCCTTCAAATCACATCACAGCAATCCTCCTGCCTCTGCCTCCCGAGTGTGGGGATTACAGGCATGAGCCACCACGCCCTGCACTGTGGGATATTGTACTGGTTGCTGCTGGGCGTGAGTCTCCATGCCCAGTATGGTATGTGGTTACCTGGGATCAAACCCGGGTCCTTGCGCTTGCAAGACAGGCGACAGAACCACTGAGCTAACTCCCCAGCCCCAACCTTTTCCTTCTTTTGATAGGATTCTTTGAAGCACAAATGGTTTGAAGAGATCTAATGTATTTGTTTTCTCCTTTCACTGTTTGTGCTTCTGATGTCACATCTAAGAAACCATCAACTTATCCAAGGCTCAGAGGTTCTCCAGTGTTACATTTACTTTTAAGAATTGTATTCAGCAGTGGGCTCTTATTCACAAAGAATCATTTAGGTAACCTCAGTGGGTACGAAAACTGACTTCCCTTTATTTTTTCCTATACATACACATGTGTGGCAGGTCTGATTTATAAGATTAACAATAGTAACTGGTAATAAAATAGGATAATTATAGTAAACACTGTGGTAGAAGTTCCTTGAATGTGATGTCCCTCCATCAAAACTTCTTACAGCACTGTGCCCTTCTTCCTCATTATTGATTGTGTGTAATTGAGAACATGGGATCTGAAAGCCAGGGTAGTGGTGATAGGAGGACTGTCCTTTATATCTGTGATCTACTGGGAATGGTTTTTCATATATAATGTGAGGTAAGAGTCCAACTGATTGAGTGATTGATTGATTTCCTATCGTGAGGATCAAACCTAGGGCCTTGCACCTGCTAAGCGGCTGCTCCACCTCTGAGCTGATGTCTCTGAATGAACCTGTTATCCTGACTGGATGCAAAACAACATTTATGTTCACTAAGTTCAGTATGATATTAGGACTTGAGTGTTTTGTTAATTATTGTTTTCCTGTGAAAAAAAAATCTTTGTTTGAAAGATCAAAACACATAAACACCCCCAAATATATCCTCCACATGTTCTTATGAGTCTTCCTTCACACGCTAAATACTAATATTTAATCATATTTAAATGGAAGAGTAGTTAGATTGGGATTGCTTAAAACCACCACACTAAGTCAGTTGCTGTAGTCGGCCTATGACATGCCAGTAGCTAAATAGGCCATGACTTCTTACAGTGCTTTACTTCTTTGTAAGGTATTACAGCACTAGTTTTCCCAGATGCTGTGCTGTCTTAAGTATGTGCAGAATTAGAAGAGTTCACAGAACAATGTGGCTGTTTATGCTGGGTGGTCATTGGGAAATCAGAAAGGAAGGAATAATATGTGTTTATCTTTAACCCTTAGATTACAAAGAGGTTTGAGATGTAAGAGGCTTCTCAAAATAAGGATCACCATATGGTAAGATTATTAATTAATGAGCTTTGTTGGAATTCAGCTTATTTTATATCCTCACAAGGGATGAGGGAATTTAGCTTCTCAGCTCTAAGACACTGAATTATCAACACATCGTGGAGGATGGTTAATTGATGGTTAACTTGGGTGAAAATGCTCAGCTGAATTGAGTCAGCGTGGTTCTGGGGTGTGGTACAAAATGAGACCCACAGGAGAGAATTTTACTCTGATTTCCACCAGAGAACAAGCTCTGCCTTTGCCCAGGATGATTGTTGTCCTGGTCTTTGCCTTCACCTTGAGCATCATCTTCTGGCCTTTGGCACAGACATGGTTGGGGGCTCTGGTCTTGTCCTTCACCTTGAGCACTGTCTCCTGGTTCTCTGCACTGATTCTTCAATTTCTAGTGTTGGCCTTTCAGGCTGCCAGCCCAGACTCTTTAACCTTGAGTGCTGCCCTCCAGTCTTCCAATTGATTCTTCACTTCCTCATACGGACTCATGTGGGTCATTGCCATGGAGCCTAGCAGATCCAGGCCTTAGGCCAAATTCCTCAGATCTCCAGCACAGATAGAGCTCATGCACTTCTCTACATTTAACTCTGTGGGCGAACATTGTAGGCTACTCTCATAATTTCCAGTCCTGCATTAAATCTGTTGTCTTGCAAACAGTGACTAATATACCCCTTACCAATGGTTTACTGAGCACCTACTAAGTGCCAGCCCCTGTGGTAGGTGCTGAAGAAATACATGCTGGTTTTCAATGGTCCCATGATTCCTGTCCTCATAGCATTTACATTCTTATGTCTAGATTTAATTAGAAATATAAGTGGAATATAGAAAATATGGCCAAGGAGCTAGCAGTACCACAGGGGCTGAACACCAGTCTGCTTGTCAGCTCTGTATGATTCTTGAATTCTCTTCCAACTCCTCAGATTTATCATCTATAAAGTGACAATGATGATAACATTTACATTTTAGAGTTTTTATGCAGATTACTTATGATGCTGAAATTTCTGTGTAGAGACCAGACCATAGTAAATTATTTACTAAGTCACTGAAGTCAGAATATATTTTCTAATTCTATTTATTGCATTTTGAAATAGCATGGTTTTTATTTTTCCTATGTAGAATTTGGAATAAATTGAATTTGTTTTCCAGTTGCACTTAGAAAAGAAATCTATTTCACAGTGAAATGTTATACAATGGTAATAGGCTAAAGTCAGAGACACTCTCTGTCCTCTTAACCTCTCTTAAATTCCAGTTACTTAGGGGCAGCCAGAGTCTAGTTTATTGTTATCTATCTAGATAAGTTGTTTGCATATTGCAAAGTTTATGCCAGTGCGTTTCCATTTAGATAGTGAGATTTATTATAGCACGTGGGGTCATGGCATCCATATTATTAGATTACCTTATTTTTAAAAATTAACATGATAGCCTGATAATTTGTGTCTAGGACTGTCCATTTATATCCAGACTTGGCCATTTCTTTTTGCAGGGCACAGTCTTGTCTTTTATAGAAATATGTCCTGGGAACTTTCATGGAGAGATGAAGGCATTCATGCAGTGCAAATACACTTCTGCAGGCACCATTTGCCTAGGCAAGGATTGCTTATTGTTATGCCTTTGCTTTCTTTCTACATGTCCATCTTCTTCCACGCACCTCTAGATACTTCTGATAGTACCTTAGACTTTTTCTTCTCGCTACATCTTGGCAAGATCTTAAAATCTAAACCATAGCTAAACCCCAAAATCAAATGTCGAATCCAGAATCAATGTGAATAGTGTACTAACAAGAGCATATAAAAGCACACACATACATTCACACAAATAGACTTTTTGTGTATGGATGCAATTCCTTTTGAAACCTTCTTTCTCAGCCCTGTGCTTGTTGGAGAGATTTTTTTTTTCCCCTGTTACAGTTCATCTAAGGACATTTGAAAGATTTCTTGCAAATATGGTTCATCTATAAACATTTTATTATTAATCAAGAGAGGACAATTATATTTACTTCAAGAAGATCTTAGATAGCACTGATGTTCAATTGCTGCTTAATTATTTTGCTAGATTCAAAGGTTAAGTAGGAGATCAGCAGCACTGTAGAGAGGATTATTACCCTCTTGCCTGGGTGTAGTGGTAAATATTTCTCATTTAATGACTATATGTTTTGTAGCCTAAAATTAATGTTCTGATTTTTTTTATGTGTCTTTCAGATTTATTTGACAAATGTATCATGCGCTCTGATTTTGAAGTGTGAAGGTTGTTTCTCTGGGTACGAACTCTGCCTCTTAATGCTGTTTTTTTCTCATTTGTTCCCGCTTGGTTCACAGGGGACTATACCGTCAGTTTGGCCCAGTGGACCTTGACCATCACCATCGGTCCAGAGCTGCCTGGTGAGTCCTCTGAAGCTGGTGGGGAAGAGTTGTAAGTGATGGGGTCCTAGAGCTTTCTGTCTTCAGACTGAACTTCCTCTTGCATGCCAATACCCCATGTAGAGCCTTTCAACATTTATATGCAGACATTTTCCTTGACCAAATGGAGCAGCAAGCAGAACTGCTGAGGATTTTCTGCATTCTAATTTACTAATCCTGCTACAGAGTTGGGCAGTGCATCTTTTGCTAGGTTTTCTACTTGTTGTTTATGGAAGTACTGCCTGCATTTAGAAGTACTGATGCTGCTGCAGTTTTTGCCCTTCGGAGTTCTTTGGGGAGGAATGTATTCTGCAAGTTTTGCTAAGGAGCTCACAGAAATGAAAAGTCACTGCTGTGCCCATTTATGACTAGAATTCTCCATTAGGGGGCTGCTACTTGTGCAGAAGATATCAGGAATTATCCCAATGTTCCCACAGGGTTCCGTTTTGCAAGCTTTCATGAAATGCCCAAATGGAAACCAAATATATCTTTATGTAGATTATTTATTTTATTTAAAAGCCAATGCTGTGTGCTAATGCCAGATTGCTAGTGAATATAATAATCTATTCTTTTCCAACTCCTTAATCAAAGTACAATTGTCTCACTGTGATTTTATATCAAAGACTTTGTATTACCTTTCCTTTCTTCCTTTGAGAGACAATAAGTAATTTTTTAGTGACGATGTGACCCAGCAGCTTTGCTCTTCTTTCCGGTCGCTGGACTCTGGTTGCAGGCATTTATCATCAGTGTTTTATTCTTTACCCTGTTGCATGTCATGTCAGGTGTTTCATTATCTCATGGCAGTGCCTGTGGCTGATTTTTCCTCTGGCCTTTCTTGCCAGAGAGGGAAAGAATCGCATAACCCAACACTTCACCAAGTGATCAGTATTTAATGATGACATGATGATATCCAAAAAGTAGATTTACTAGTGAATGTTCCTACCTATTTTTAGTCGAGTACACCATATTTTACTATGCTGTAAGGATGACTCATAAACCTTGTCTTCGTAGGGAAAGCAGAGTTGAAGGGTGGTGAATAATTTTAGGACATTAAATCACTGTAGACAGATCATCTGCTTTTTACTGTTTTTGTTACATTTTTCTGGATTATTCTTTTTCCCTGTATAATAGTATTATTCTTAAATCGGTCAGTTTTCTTCAATTGTACTATAAATGGTCCCTGGAATCATATTTATTTAATGAATATAAACATTTAACACAAGAGTCAAGAAAGAGGAGAGAAGAAAGGAAGGAAGGAAGAAAGGGAGAGAGGGAGGGAGGGAGGGAGGACTCAGGAACTGCTTATTAAACATTTTAAGAAATACTGAAGTTCTTAGACCTAAAAAGGCATTTTCTCCATATGAAGTGGTGTGATTGCTGTGTATTTGATTTTGCAAAGGCTTCAGAAGGCAGCAGATTTCAGGATAGTAGACTCCTAGTCTGTGTCCTCTCATCCTCCATCTCTGAAGGACATGGCAGAATTTACTCTCTGCTGTTGCTTCCTGTTGTGTTCATCTTGCTCTCCTTCACAAAAGAAAATTCTTCTCTTTGTCCCTTTATCCTCTCCTAAAAATAAAGGTATTGCATTGCTATATACAAACATTAGATATATTGAATTACGAGCTTTTAAGATACAAAACTGAAATCTAATTCTTTTATATAAATTCTCCCATGTTTAAAATCGCAAACATCGAGACCTCAGCATCTGGACTTTCCTGGCTTTATCTTGAAATGCTTAATTTATTTTCCAATATTTCAAACAGAATGTGATTCTGACCTCATGTTAATCCAAAATGTTTTCAGATTGGTTATATCGGCAGTAAGGTTAGAGTGTAAATTAACTGATGTACAGTTACACTTTAGATTTTGATTTTTTTGTGTCATAATGGATTTAGCTTGTTATTAGTGTTATTCAAAAAACATCTAAAGTTTATATCAATACCAAAATAAATATTTTGAATTATCTATCCTTGCTTCGCATTGCAAGCATTAGAATGACTTTTCAATTTTTTATTTTATAAAAAACTCAAATTTTCTAATCAAATAATACCTGAATCATAATAAGTATCACATTGTGTATCATTGTCTTCAAAGTTGTTACTCAGAATACAAGACATAAAACAAAAATATTTTTACAATAAATAATGTGACTTTATTAAAGAATAATTTGTTAGTCTCATCAAAACAAAGACCACTCAGAAGTTTGATGAAAAGAAAGAAAACACTTGATTGTTTCTTTCTTGTTGTATTTTAGGTTGGAAGATGCATGTACTGGTCTTTTAAAAAATCCATCCTAATGTTTGTAGTACTTTGTTCCTACCTGAATGATTTTGAAATAGTGATTTTATACATGAAACTTATTGGTGTTAGATATATACTCACTCAACTCGGTGTGTGACTTGGGTTTCTTTGCACCTCTGCTTCGTAGCCATCCATGCTCTCTTGACTTTCCTCACACCTGGAAACATGTCATTCAGCTTTTTCCTGTCTCCTCTCTGACCTAAGAGCTGTGTTCTTGTGCTGCCATCCTAGTTTTCAGGACCAAACATTCTGCTGGCTTATTGAATTGTGGATATTGACTTTCTTTTTAAACTTTTGAGAATTTTAGACCCTCTTATCCATAGCACAACAGCGCTTCTAGAAGCCTGCGGTTTCTCATTTTCTTAAAACACTTTCGTACTTGCCAAGAATCTCTCCCTAGGTGAGAATTTCTGCACTAGTGGATGTGAAGTCAGTGTCCACAGAGGACACAGTGAGTCGGGGATGGGTGTGAAAGGGAAGAAAGCGATGTGTGTTGGGGGGAGGGTCCAGCAGAATGCCTGCCCCAGAACTCAGCTGCCTCACCGTTCCACTTCCAGGCAGTGAAATCAGGCTTTCCCTTTTTATGTCAGTCGCTGGCTACTGACAGTTGGGCAAGGTGCCATGGACTTCCAAGCACTTCTATTCGGCTCTGTGCAGGGGAGGCAGTGAGTTCCACAAATGACATTTCAGGAGCCATGAGGCATGGGGGGGGTAGGCATGCAGGGTACCATCTCACTTGCCTCTTCCCTGCTGCATTTTGCATCTCTTTGGCCATTTCCTGGTATAAGATAAACACTTTCTGAAATTGCATAAAATTCATTTTCTTCTCCTGAGAATCCAATAATCTACTGTTTTAAAAGTCTAAGCCTTCAAATGACTGCAGTGTTGAGAGACATCTACATAGTTTTCAGGAAGTAGAATTTCTGCATAGATTAAGTTAGAAAAGTAAAATGTAAAATATCAAACCTTTCTTTAAATGAATATTAACATAAATAATGATTTCATGTCCTGTGAAAAGAGACCTTGTAATTGTGTGAGTGCCAAAGTTCTTGCTAGAAACGTTTCCAAGAATATTCACTTTACTTATTTTTGTTCTCATTTAATCATCTTTTGTATTATTTCCTAATAGTTCATGTGTGAAAAGTGTTTTCACAAACTTTTTAGGCAAGAATATGTCATTTCCTTGGGCATCTTCTACTAAGTATAGCACAAAAGTTCATGCTCATCCATTTGTTCTGACAAGTGTTGTCAAAAGAATGATCATGTAAGAACAGTATAGAGTACTTTACATTTCTTTGCTGCCCCATTAAAAAAAAAAATGAACAGTTTTAATCAGTCCAAACTGGAAGCTGAAAAGCCCAAGATCATAGGCAAAAATAATTAAATAATATAAGTATCCTTGCATATCTAAAACATTGTCATTTCAGTATTTAATCAATAAAAACAGTGAAATTTTCCTTTTTCATGTATTGTGTATTTACAAGTCTCAAGTGATATTTCAAGTGCAAAAAAAAAAAGACAAAAACAAAAAACAAAAACAAAACAAAACAAACAAACAAAAAACCCCAAAACAAACAATTAAAAAAACCCACAACATTTGACCAGGAGATGCTATGTTTGCTGGTATAACTTTAAAATATTGTAGAAAAATGTAGTAACAACTTTGCTACCCAGGAGGTATGATCTAGAGTCACACAGCTTAGACACCTACCCAGTAAAGAAATAAGGTAGAATATTTGTCCAGAGAAAGTGAGTCAATCCATCCCAGATGAGCCACTGCTGGACTGGAAGTGCTATTAGCAAGAATTAAGGTTGAAACAATTGGGTTTGGCCACTGGGATATCACTGATAATTCTTAGGATCAAATATTTCTAGGGTCATTTTTGGAAGAATATAAGTCTTGAAAAGGGTAGAATAAAGAAATATTTTAAAGAAAGAAATGTTTGTTTCTGGTAATGATAAAAAGTGTGTGTGTGTGTGTGTGTGTGTGTGTGTGTGTGTGTGTGTGTGTGTGTATAAGATTCTAGAAAAGTTTGGGGGGTTGCATATAAAAGCTGCAGTGTTAACTGTACAAGAAAGGTAGCTAGTGGATAAATCGAGAGAAGGCTCAAAGGCTGGGACTTCCAGTGTATGAAATGACCCAGTATATACACTGGGGTTGGTTCTGGTTGACTGTTCCATGAGAAACTTGAAAATGAGGTGATTTGACAACAGTAGTCTCCTCAGTGCTTCCCTTTTCATATGTCAGGAGTCTGGGTAGCGGTTGGCCACGTGTTTCCTGTGTGGGATGTCCTCATGCAGCTCACATGGGGAGAGCAAGAGGCTGGAGAGCCAGTGCCGGCTGGGCATTGCTCTTCTTTGTGTAGTCCCAGGATTTCCCTATGGGTTCCTTTATTTAAGATTTGTATCTTTATTTGTACCTTTTATATGCACATTATGATCATTTGAAGTTAGGAGAATTTTTATTGAAAATAAGAAGGAAAAATGGCCCCTGGTTTCTTGAAGAGGTGAATATGAATAATGGAATTTCCCGTAGTCTCTTCAAGGACAACTTGTGGCCTTGCTCACAGCCTGTTGATTTCCAGGCAGGTGGACTGCTGACAGGCCTCCCACGGTGATCATTCTTGCTAATAAAGTGGAAAGAACATTGATTTATGACTTGGACTCAAAGTCATGCTGCATCACTTCCATCATATTCTTTTGAGTCCAGATGAGTCAGAAACCTGACTCTTCTAAGGAGAGAAGACTTAAGAGTCCATGTTTTCATGAGAAGAGTATGAAAGTCACATTAGATGAAGAGAATGTTGCTCTGCTTTTGGAAAATACCATCTGTTGCAGAGTCCCTCTGCTGCCACTGCCCTGTGTACATTAGTTCTCTGAGCCATGCTCTGGGAATGCACTCAGGTTGTGTGCCCTCATTCCTGGGGCCCACTCTGCACAGCAGTCTCTCCTCTTACCATACTCAGAAAGTGGGGCTGGGTACATCCTAGCAACATCCACTCTTCTGCATAGGCCTGGAATGGCCAACTCAGGTGTCTGTTCACTTATCACTATCTTCCCTCCTTTACTGCCAGAGGCGACATTGAATAATGTGCGTAGCCCACCCCAACTCTCCTCTTCCCTTTCCTGATTTGTGGAGGAACGGAAACATAAGAGAACAAAAGCATGAATAGGAGAGAGAAAGAGCTTCCTCATTTTTCACTGTTCTTGACAGAAGACCATATCTTTGCCACCCAAGGAAGCCCTGTTTAGAGGAGCAAATTATGCACATTGTCTAACCATCATGTTTGCTCTCAGTCTTTTCATGGTTGGCTCTCTCTTGATCTGTTTCTTGTTCTCTAAAGCTGAGTTGAGGTCCTTTTCCAGGTAGACTAGAGAGAGAAAGGAAGTGAAAAGGGGATGGAGGCCAATGCCATGACCTTTGAAAGACAATTTGCTTAACAATTACTAAGGTCAGCATTCTGCCAAATACTGTTCTTCCTAGTTTTTGTAGGAAGATTTTAATCTTCTGCCACAAATCTCATCTTTACCTCACCTTGACCCCTCTGACAATGGGGATATAATAAGCCTTGGTTTACTTTACTTTCTGACTTTTCTTTTGCAACATTACAATCTTCCACTAAAAAAGATTGAAATACCTCTCATGTAAGAGTTTGGTGAAATGCATTCAGTTCTGCAACTTCTGTGCTGTGAAATGTATTTTTAAAAGCTGGTAGATAAAGGGCTAGGTATTCAAAAAGGCTGTAGAATAACTACAGGACCAAGAGGGCCGATATCTGGCTGTACTCATGTGCCTTATGAATTGTATATATTTTAGAATAAACCCCCTTATATATGTTCAAATATTTTCAGAAGAGAAGCATTAAGAAAAATTGTAACAGGCTACATTTAAAAACAAAATGTCAGTGTTCAACTCCCCCAAATGCTAAGACTTAACTTGTCCTGCTTTTCAGTTCAACTTTTAAAAGGTTGAATTAGCATTACTATTTGTTTTTTCCAGCTTTTGTTTTCCCTCAAAGTTTGAGGAAACTGGAAAATGTCTGGCAGCCTGATATAGAGAAGCAGTCTACAACATTATTTGTTGCCTTTCTGTTTTGTAGTTTTCTTTTTCACGTACTGTGAGGAGGGTGCTGCTATTGAGGTCTTTATGATAGATAGAAGGTCCCGAGGACCACTGTGGTGGCAACAGGAAGAATATCTAATTCCGGACAGCATTTCTCACCCCTGCATCCATTCTCCATGAACCCATTTTATATTGTATATTCTGAATCTTTTCAACCTGAACTACAGATCCTACCCCTAGACAATAGAAACAGTTCACCTGTTAGACTGTTTCTATAAAGGGGAAGGGAGAAGTGAACAGATTCAGTTTAGCTTCCTAAATCTCTTTTGTGGGGCAGATATATCAATAAAGTGTCCCAAACCCATGGAAATTGCTGAATTGGCCCTGTACATTTCTGAGGTGAAAGGAGGAGCAGGCTTTTTGCCTTGGGTGTCCTCAGGTGGGAAAAGGCAGTTTACAGAGGCTGAGGACTAAAATGAATTCTCCCAGGAGAGGAGCGAGCTAGTGACCTCAGGCTGCAGCCACCTCGCAGATCAGCTGCTTCCTTCATTTCCATGCTCTGTGGCCTGGGGGGTGAGGTAGGGATGGGGATCCAGTGTCACCAAAGTCGGAAGAGAGCAATTTGAGGAGATTGCAGGGGCCCTTCTGGGAATAGTGCTGACATGACCTACTGATCTTCTGGGATGACAGAGGACTTTGGTTTTATAGCAAAGTCAAGTATCTAGGAGAAAGTAATCACTTTGGGAAGAATAAGTGAAAGAAAGGGAAGAAATGACAGTGATTTTCAGGCTCCCTCAATAATTATATAGTAGTGGCCTAGAGAATTCCAACTTGCTTCCCTCAAGCAATTGGAGGTAGACTAGGAAGCTGGTAACTTCTTACATCATGGGAATCATGTGTGGCAGGGAAAATGTGATCTCTGAAAGCCAGAGCCTTCATTTTCTTAGGTGTAAAATGGACACAGAATCACCTATTTCACTGAGTTTGAGAAGTACTGACCAAAAAATGGTACCCATAAGACCTGTGATCTTGTGATTCTTGTTCCTATCTTCTTTCTCATCTCCTTTCCTCCTTCCCCTCCTATCTCCCTACTCTCCTCTTGGTAGCCTTCTCTACAAATACAGAAAAGAAACAAAAGAAAAGTCTGTGAAGTACTAAAGTGCCACACTGTGGCCCTTCACTGATCTAAGGATGCTCGGACCTCTAGGGTTTTACAGAATGACATTTCTGTGGATTCTGGACTTCTCACAGGTTCCTTCTTCTTCTTCTTCTTCTTCTTCTTCTTCTTCTTCTTCTTCTTCTTCTTCTTCTTCTTCTTCTTCTTCTTCTTCTTCTTCTTCTTCTTTTTCTTCTTCTTCTTCTTCTTCTTCTTCTTCTTCTTCTTCTTTTTTTTTTTTTTTTTTTTTTTTTTTTTTTTTTTTTTTTTTTTTTTTTTTTTTTTTTTGCCTACTTTCCTTCATGCCTTGCCTAGTGCCCACTGATGCTACTCTAGGGGCTGCAGCATTGTTAGAAAACCCAAATTCTTGTCTGATTTCTTTTTCAATTGAAGTGAAATGCACATAATCAGTTAGTCATTTGAAAGTGAGCTATTCCACGTAACCTACACATTCTCTCCCCTCTATCCTGTTTAGAAATATTTCATCACTCTGAAAGACTCCCATACCCACAAAGAACTCTTCACTCCTCACTTTCCCATTCCCAGCCCCTGGCAGTCATAGTTCAAATTGTATTTCTGTGGATTTACCTATTTTAAATGTTTCATAAATACTAATTCATACAATATGAGATATTTTTTGCCTCGTTTTTCATACTAGCCATGATGTTTTAAAAGTTCGTTCAACATTAGTGTTTATCAATTTATCAGTACTCTATTCCTTCCTGTATTTTTTTTAATTTTGGGGATTACTGGGGATCCAACTCTGAAGCTTGCGCTTACAAGGCAGGTGCAGAAACCATTGAGCTAAATCCCCAGCCCACCTTCCTATATCTGAATAATACTATCTGTGGTGTGTCTAGACCATGGGTTGTTTATCTGCTCATCTTTTGATGGGTAGTTGGCTTTTCCATCTCTTGGCTACTGTAAATAGTGCTGCTATGAGCATGTGTGTATATGCGTGTGTTTGAGTTGTTACTTTCAATTATTTGAGTCCAAAACTGGAGTGAAATTGTTTGGTTGTGTAGTAACTGTACACTCAGAGGAGTTACACAACTTTCAAAGTGTGAAACATGTTACATTCCTTCCAGCCATTGTGAGGGTGCAACTCCAATTTCTTCCCATCCTTATCAGCAGTTGTTATATTCCTTTTCTTTTATTCTTTTGTTAAATTATAGCTTTCCTAGCAGTTAATGCAATGGCGCTTCATCGTAGTTTTTGTTTACCTTTCTTAATGATTAATGGTGCTGTGTATCTTTTCGTTTACTTATTATTATTAGCTATTTTTGGTTTTCCTTAGAGATATATTCTATTCATGTGCTTTGTTCATTTTTAAGTAAATTTTTGTTCTTTTATTGTTGCATTAGCTGCAGTTCTTCATATGTTCTGGATACTTAATCCAGACTAGTAGATATTTTCTTCCATTTGGTAGGTAATATTTTTAATGTCTTGAAAAATATATTTTTGATGTACAAAATTTTTAAACTTAATGAAGTAAATTATTTTGTGTGTTTGCTATTTCACTGTCACATTTAAAATATATTCATATTGCATTTTCATGTTTAAAAACCCAAGTTCATGAAAATTTACCCCTGTATTTAATTCTGAGAATTTTGTATTTTTATCTCTCATGTTTAGGTCAGTGATCTATTTTGAATATGATCTGAAATATGGGTTGCATTTTATTCATTTGTCTTTGGATAATCCAGTTGTCCCAGATTACTTATTCTTCATTGAATGAGTTTGAGACCCTTGTCAAGAACCCACTAATGTGGAATGGATGGTAGATGTATGAATTTCTTTCTTTCTGTCTTTAGAAATCTTATGTATTTATATGTGTATGTATGTAGGCACTTATCAATTTATTGTGCAAAGCTGGGGGTTTGCACAGAGTTATGTGGGCAGTCCTTTTTATGTTGTTGCAGGATCCCTGTGTTGCCAACCTGCCTCAGATTTGTGATTCTCCTGCCATGCCCTTCTAGAATCCTAGCATACAGGCATGTGCCCTCTTACTTAGCTTCGAGTTTATTTCTTGACTATCAGTTCTATTCCATTCTTCTATCTGCCTATCCTTTGATTACTTTGTCTTTGCAGTAAATTCTGTGTTTAGAAAATAAGAGCCCTGGAACTTGGTTTTTTCTAGTACTGTTTTGCTTACCCAGGACTCCTCTTTTTGCTTTTATTATTGTTTTGTCTTGCAATGATTCTTGTTTTTTTAAAGATTTTTTAGTTTTTTTGAGACAAGGTCTTATTTTGTAGTTCAGGCTGGTCCTGAACTCAGCCTCAAACTCAGCAATCCTCCTGCCTCTGTCTCCTGAGTTCTGGGATTACAAGCATGAGCCACCATGCCTGGCCCTGTGGTATGTGGTTCTGATTGGTGGTGGGAGTGAGTCATGATGCCTGGCATTGTTGTATGTGGTGACAGGGATGGAACCCAGGACCCTGTGCTTGCAAGGCAGGCACCAGAATCAGTAAGCTAAATCTCTGGCCCCCTGTAATGATTCTTGAACTGCTGCACTTCAAGAAAAGCAACAGCTGCAGAGAACTGTAATTTCGTGCATGTGGGGTTGTTCTGGGCACACTTGAATCCAGAAGTCCCTGTCACTTAAGATCATTGCCTACATAGCTTGAGAATAGCACTGGTTATTCTAAAGCAATGCTAGCTACTTCAGGCTATTGTGTTTGAGCTGCTCATTAGAATTCCAAAGGACCATGCTTCAGGAGCCTTTTGGGAAAGAACAAATGTGTAACCTTTCTGTTTGCAGTGATAACTAGACATTGTTGCTTATATGTGTAATGTGCATCTATATTAGTTGTCATCTTCAATTGCATATATAATTTCTTAAAAGTGCTCCTACAGAAGAAAGCTGTGCTCGAGGCATTAGAATCAGGAAGAGGTAAGATTGTACTGAGGGAGAGCAAGGAGGGAGGCAAGTGATTTTGCTGGGATAAGTTGCTGGGATGAGTCATTTCTCTTTCCAGTATACTTGACCTCTAATCCATTCTTTTAAGAATCATGGAGATAATGTGGGATTTTCTTTTTGGAAAGAACTCTTCACTGTGACTTCTCAGCAATTACTCTTTAAGTGTTTTCAGATGGTCCTTAAAGTCTCATCTGATGGAAGTTGAGAAATGGCTGCTGATAGATAGGAGAAAACTGCTTTAATTCTTTGACATCTGACAGTGGGAGGGTGAGAGAAACTTTTCAACTGATCTTCTTTACAATACAGATAGAAGCAGGCTATGTAGGTTTGTGTGTGTGTGTGTGTGTGTGTGTGTGTGTGTGTGTGTGTGTATGTAGAAGAGACTTATTAACTTGAGACAATGAATGAAAAACTCAAATTACCATGCAGGAAAAACTGTTCATGCTAAATAAATAAAACAGAGTCGGAAAGTGGTTAGAGTAAAAGACCCAGGACCATCCACAAGTATACAAGTTAACTTTTAGGTAATGAAGCTCACATATATAGGACCTCTGGATTCAATTTCTAGGAGAGAGAGAGAGAGAGAGAGAGAGAATAAATAAATAAGCAAATTAGGTCCGGGCACTGTTATATTTTATATTCATTACAGACTTTGCCTTTACTCCTGAAATAGAATATACAACCAGGAAAGAAGTTACAACTGCATTTGTTTGTGGAGAGACATTCTTATCTCCAAAGTAGGCTGCACAGTTGAAGGAGAATATTTGTTATACTCCTGGATGTCTCACTTCATTTCACAATTTTATCTATTGGAGTTCTTCGGAGAGATTTTCTTCTCTTATCCTACTTAACATATCTGCCTTCCAGCCCCAGTAACTAGTACCTCACCAGGTGGAAGCTCCAAGAACAGAGACTCATGGGGTTTTATGTCAGGAGGGTGGCTTGAGAAGACCTTGACCACAATGCTGTAAGTGAAACAATATGGTATGTTAGTGATGATTAATAAAGCTAAAGAGGAAATCATGGAGTTGATAGAATCCAAGATAGCAAAAGCAATGGAACCTTTTAAACACCTACAAGCAGAATCCCAGGAAATTAAGAAAGAAAATGAAAGCTTGTGCAATAGAATGAATTTGGCAGAAGACCAAATTTCAGACCTAGAAGACAGGATCTCAACCAATGAACTGGAAAGGCATAATCTATGGAAAAAAGCAAGCGATAATGAAAAGTCAATCCAACAGCTCCTAGATGATTCAAAGAAGAATAACATAAGATTGATTGGAGTCACTGAGGAAGCAGGAGACAATGCTAAAGACAT